>JZLH01S0331465.1:24566-38581 GCA_001188425.1 Eucidaris tribuloides | reverse complement strand
GAAATATTATTAAACATGAAGTCGTATTAGAGGTGGTTTTGTTCAATGCATCATGCATATACAGCGTGTCCCAGATAAAAATGTCCTACTTATAGACCACAGAATAATTACCAAATTAAAGTTTTGTACTTAATTAAGTTTGCATATTCAAAAAGCTCACTTAATTTTGTAATTCCTGTGAAAATTTCAAAGATCTGGCTTCATTGAATTGAAAGCACAGGCTTTGAATAACAGCAATGCATTCCAGACCATTCCAAGTTTGATAAAAAGAATAGCACATCACAGACATAATTATTCCATGCTTCACTTAAATCATCTCAACGACTGTTTATTCACTTTTTGTAATGAAAACCAATCAAAGTTCTTTTCCACTGGTCGTGTTTGCTTTCACAGAGTGTGTTCCACTAATGGTTTGTCCTTCCATATCCAGCTTGTATTTTTTTTTTCCTGCACGTCCTTCCACGTGATTTACTTTCACGTAGCGATGCAAACTTGGAATGGGCGGAAAGGTACTGCTGTTACATAATAGACTGTGTATTCAAAACCAGTGAAGCGAAACCAGTGATTTTTTTTACAAAAGTTAGAAAATAAGATGGGCTTTCTCAATCTGAACACTAAATATAGAATGATACTTGATATTGAATATAATTTAGCAGTCTATCAGAGGGACATTTTTTGGGGACAGGCTGTATATAGAAAATCAATGGTAATACGCACATTGAAGATATTGTACTGTACTGCAGGTAATTCACAAATTGTATGGGTTCAGAATAGTGGACGTTTTCGACTCTTGTTTCATTAAATAAACATGGTGGCAAGAAAGAATGCAACACTTGCGATCGCTTACTTCTTCTACATTATCGGCAAAATGTATTTTGTTTTTACTTCATTGGTTAAAACATTCTTTTTCCTACAAAATGATACCATGATCGTTGATTTTTAGTGAGGCGTTTTAATTCTAGGGTCATTTTTCTGAGGCAATGTTATTTCCCAAATTTCGTAATTTTTCAACTCCACCGATCCTCGGAATATCGAAATATTCTCTCGTTGCAGCGTACCATAGCAGACAAAACTGCAGGAATGCCCTCGCTTTGATAAAAATAACGACAATGTGAGGAATTGCGGTATGTCTTATTTTATGGCACGCTGCGACCCGAGAATATCTGGGTGTTCCCAGGATCGGAGGAGTTGCAAACAAGGGAAATTTAGGAAATGACATTGGCTCAGAAAAACGGCCCTATAGGATCCAAACACCTCACTACAAATTAATGATCATGGTATCATTTTGTTCGAAATAGAATTTTCTAATCAACGAAACCAAAAAATGACATTTTGCCAAAGATGATGTATAAAAAATAGCCATCACATGTGTTTCATTCTTTTTGGGCCACACTCTATAGATGGCACCAGATTATGGAGTAAAAGCAAGCAAGCAAGGGCTGTATAAGACTAGGAAGTAATACAAGAACCGACAGTCGCTGATAGATGCTGATACGAAATACAGTGTGTATCAATAAAAACGTAATCCATTTTTAGAGCTGGAATATTGCCAACTATTTTAATCACAGAGATTTATAAGTATAATATCCCTAAAGAGCAACCTTTTCTCTTTCAAATAACAACTCACTTGCATCACTATTGTCACGCATGACCGAGTACATTGCTCTTGAAGAGAACAATGCCAAGTAACACTTTTTCCAAGTTTTGGTTGAAAAAATTAAGACACCGTTGAATGGGTTCATGTTTTAAAGATGAGAGGTTATGTCACATTTCATGCAAGTTATAACAAAACTTGGAAAAGGTGTGACTTGACATTGGTCTCTTCAAAAGCAATTTACTTGGTCATGCATGACACGAGTGATGCAAGTGAGGTATCATTGAAAAAAATGAAAAGATGCTCTTTTGGGATATTATACTTATAAATCTCTATGATAAAAATAGTTGGCAATATTCTAGCTCTAAACATGGATTACCTTTTTTTTGATACACACTGTACAGCAGTGGAATAATGGGATGGGATTGTCACCTACCGATGGTACAATTATAATTACAGTAGCTGACGAGAAATTATACGATGTCATCATTGGATAAGTTATGATTAACGACATTGGTCTTATACCGTATTACGTAAATGGCATGTATGATTATTTTATGTTCAGTGTGACATTGGATAAGTTACGTATTAAGTGAATGGCATGTGTGATTATTGTATGTACCAGATAATGATTCTAGTATAGTTTACCCCAAGTTGAGGACAATACCCCTAATTATACTATCTTACTTTAGTGTGCTTAGAGGAAATGTGTAACAATTTATTTCCGCACGAAATATTTCAATCTAGTAGGACAGATAAGTTACACACAATTACATTTAAATATAGCGGGAAACTTTACAGCCGAGTGTCTACGGTTGTAAAAGTAAATTGCGTGAAACTGCCCTAAAGTCAAAATACTAGTACACGTAGTGGTTTCCCCACACGCAAGTCGTATGCCGATTTTAATAGGATCACTAATTTGGCAATACTTCAGCTGGTAGATCATGACCTTCTATCCCTGCGTCTACGTTATCCATTGTCAGCTGAAAGATGTTATTCCTCGCCTGAACGGTGAATGAACTTGAATGAGGGGTGACGATAACGTTCGGCATGGAAAGGAGTGGATGGTCGTGGGGTAAGGGTTCCGGGTCGGTTGCGTCCAGAGCTGCTCCTGAAATTGTCCCGTCTTTCAGCGCTTGAACAAGGTCGTGGTGATCTATTAATGGACCTATCGAGGAAAGACGTTCTGAATACATTAAACTGTGGATAGCAGGGGCGGCGTTCGGGTAAAATCTTAAGGAGATCGAAAACCATTGGGGCGAAAACTGTCAAAAGACCTACATTTGATGAATTACATTGAGAAAACCCCTTTTTTATGTGTGAATTTTCAAAATTTTAGGGCTTGACCGCCCCTGCAAGCCCTGTGGCGCCGCCCCGTGGAAAATGTACTTTTTTTAAAGCAAATCCACTGAAATACTTATCATTATAATATTCAAAACCGATTTATTTTCCACCATACAAGAAATACAGGCATATGCTAACCCGGTCAGATTATATGCTTGTGTAATTGTGAATTTAAAATGGTTACACTATTCACAAGTGAAAATACTTAAATGTGTATTTCTTAAGGGAATATTTTGGAAATGAAGTTTTCGAAATATTAAAATCATCGATGTTCCTGTGGCAACCTTTCGATTTTGCATTAAAATGAGATGTCTCAGAATTGTTGCCATGGTTGCATTACAATTACAACATTTAAAGTGATCTGGGCTACACGTGAAGATAAATTATCACTGTAAGTTTGCATTGCTTCTGTGACATCCACTTTGTCTTGTTTTCAGACTCAATGATGTGCCAATAATGTACTTACCTCTGGCAATGTTGATTATGACTGCAGCTGGTTTCATCATTTTCAGCTGTCTTTCACCGATCATTATCTAGCGCTGTCAGTGAGAGGAGCTGTCAGTACAAGGAAATCTACTTGTGGTAAGAGCGCCTCCAGCGTTGAACAATATGTAGCTTTTACTTCATTTTCGTCATTTGCCTTCCTACGCGAGAGGTGACAATACAATTATGTTAGTCGAGATACAGTAAAAGAGTGAGTGGAAATAGATAAATAAATATACACTAAAAAGCTAGTTCCTCGCATGCTACCTTTTTCCTCGTAACTTTCGTCAAATTATAACAATTCAACTTTTAAAACAAAATAAATATGTTTCACTAAATATTGTATACGTTAATATTGATTTTATTCTGTTGATGTACAACAGAACATTTTCACTTTGTAAATATTGTAATTCTTAAAATAAAATGTGTGTATGTGTGTGTCTATGTATGTATGTGTGTGTATGTGCCTGTATATCTGTGTCTGTGTGTGAGCGCGCGTTTGGTCGTTGATTGGTTGGGTGTGAGCGCAAAGTTTATGTTTCATTTACTTCTTTTTTTACCAAACAACATGAATGGCATCATTTTTTGATAAAGGTTTTACCCACCTCCGATTGCGATTATAATACAATGTCCTCATCTTGAACCCTAAAGCTCTTCTTGCCACCTCGAACCCGATGTCTCCCATACCCACAATGCCAAGCGTTGATCGACATGCATCCCTTGCAAGGACGGACATGTTTTTGTCGACATCAATTACTGACTCCGCCATGTATCCTCTTAATAGAGCCATATCTAAATGAATAGATTCAAAATACCATTTGTGATTGCCGAAGGTCAAGGACAAATCTAGCTACATCTTAAAAAGTAAACTGATAACTTTAATGACTATCTTTGGTCTCGTGATGGCCATCAAATTATTTTACGAAAATGTGAGATATGGCTTTTCGCAGAGTCTGTTGATATTGTGTACCTGTTGAGTAATTGTCCACACACCACAACCCCAATAATTGTTTTATGTTTTTGTCTGTGACAAGAAGTGCATCCGTTGGCATTTAATAATTAAAACTCGATATAGTTACTATATCGCGTTTTACATAACGATATGGATAATTAGAGATATGAAATATTAAGAATGAAAACAAACAGAAGGTTTAAGTATGACAAACAGGCATACAGGATATACAACCCATCTTTGCATACGTTCTGGAAGTGACATCCGAAAGTTAAACAAATGAACCATCCTTTGTGTCTCGTGTCATTTCAGCAAAACTTATTTTGATGCCCCCTCATTTTGAAAATTTCTAGCTTCGCCGCTAAACAGGACAGTTCCACCCCATCCTTGATGGGATAATTTCGCTAGTCATAAGGACCACTATTCATAAGGACCATGGTTCATAAGGGCCGTTATTTGTAACGTGTAATTTCCTATACCTGAAGGGTCGCTATTCATAAAGGGAAAATAGGGTCATTATTCATAAACTTATAAGGACCATTATTCATAGGGATTGCCATTCATAATATTAGAAGAGGGTCGCTATTCATAATCGAAGAAAAGGGTCATAAATTATAAGGACCGCTATTCATAATAAGTCATGAGGGTCACAATACATAATAAGTCATAAGGGTCGCTGTTCATAATAACAAATTGGGGTTGTTAATCATAAGAAAGGGTCACTACCCTTCATAATCAAAGAAGTAGGGCTCGCTATTATAATAGGAGAAGAGGGTTCAGTATTCACAAAGGTTCAATAATCAAAAGGGTTCGTAATTCACTACACTCGAGAGACACAAGGTGCTCGCTATTCATATCTGACAAAGCAGGTCACTACTTCCCACAAAGGTCACACTATTCATACACCGATCATTATTTCACAAACACGAAACAGGGTTGTATCATAATGAATGGAAGGTCGAACCTTCATGAACTATTGACCTTTATGAATAGCACTCCTTCTATACGAATACGACTTTGTCGATAATCATAGCAACCCTTATACATATTGATTTATAATATACGACCCTCTTAAACTCCTATCTAACCTGAATAGTGGCTCTTGTTCGATTATGAATACGACCAGCGTATGAATATTGATCCTTATGTATAGACCCTCTTCTTTGTATATTGAATAGGGAACCCTTAATGAAATAAGCCCTGATTGGTGATTATTAAGCGACCTTATGAACTATTATGTTAACGATCCTCATGTCTTTTTAATGAATAGCGGATCTTATGAATAATGACTTATGTCCTTATTATGAATCGGGTCCTTATGAATAGCGGGCGGGAAACCTCCTTGATATGATTTGTGTGGTAGCAGCAATAAATCATACATTAAAGACTCACACTTTAACATTGCCATTTTGTTGAAATAAGTATCGGATTTTACAGTAATTCCAAATAGAAGGGTATAAAAATGTGACAGGAGTGTAAAATAACATTCATTGAAGTCAGTTTTTTTTGTGTTTCCTCTGCTATTATGTGACAAATTAAATATAAAAAAATAAAAAAATTTATAGTTAAGATTTACTGCCTTTACAGCATAAGCCCTCAAAAAAAATCTAAGTGTACAAATTCCATAATCACAGGACAATATTGATCACACTAATTGTTTCGTCCGTTGTTAACACGTGGTAAATAGAAATTTTGTACAGTAGAATTTGAAAATGTTAGAAAGGTTACTGTTATAGGTAGAAATTTTTGCGAGGACGTGTGATGTGCAGAAGTGGGTACGGTGCGGTCGCGTTTGTCGGACGTGGTGACTGGAAGCGACTTTGGCCCAGCCCCCCCCCCCGTCTTGGCGAAATGTGCGCCTGGGAGCGCCAGGTCGCGTGCGTTGATTGAACGCCGAGCCGTTTGTCAAAGCCCCCGGTTTGCGCGAAAGGGTGTGTTATTGTAATAATAATAAATTTTAGGGTCTTATTTTAGTGTTGTATTTATTTTCAATAAACAAATACTGTTTTATATAATTTTTGATCAGAAACTTGCCAATTGCACAGTAAAATAAGTGGATTTCAATCATTTAAATCATTGAGTATTTTATTCTTTGGAAAAAAAGAAATCTATCATTGAGCTCGTTATTGCACTTTTATTTGATGGTAATAATGATACTGTATAATAAAATAATCAAATAATAATAATAATGAATAATAATAAATAATAAAATAATAATAATAAAATATAATAATACAATTAATAATAAAATAATAATAATAATATATAATAATAATAATTTTTTATATCGTTTATCTGGAGGGGACATATAGGGTCAAAGAATTAATATTTTGGTGTAATTATATAAAAAATCGCTAAAATGATTGACCTTAAATTCATTGCCAAAAGATGAATGGTCAAATATTAATTTTTTCGATACTTTCATTCTGACTTGGAAGTATATTAGATGCTATCGTTCGTCTTGTTGAAGAGATTAGAATCAAGGATACTGAGTGTGTGAAATGTATGCCAGAATGTGTATGAACGCTTGGGCAATGCCAACAGTGTAGCTGATGCTTTGCGTTCATGGTAATTATAATAGTGGAACTCAAAGAATTTACGATTAAATTCTAGATTGAGTGGATGTCAACTCTGTGGTTTAATAAACATTCAATCTAAACAAACTGTTTTTTTTTAAATGATGCAGTATGGATATAAGCATTTGTACCAGATGCGAATTTTTTAATCCACACTGGTAAAACTTTTGAAAATTGTATTAATTGTTGACAGCCCCTCTTCAGATAGAAGGAAATAATTTTTTAATGAAAAATATTCAGAAGAATGGATGTGAACTTTGATGTTGAATGATTTTGCCTTCACGGCCCACCCGCCGATCAACAATTGTTGTCAAACCTACTTAAATTACAAAAAATTCTAGACATGTGTAAAATGTACTTATTGGTTCTTATAACAGCCAAATATGCGTTTTGGAGGAAACAGTTTATTGCTCCATGTTAACAATCATGGCAATGGTTCAATTTGAAATCATGTTCTTTTTGTTACTCTGAAATAATCT
Source organism: Eucidaris tribuloides (assembly GCA_001188425.1). Classification (NCBI taxonomy): domain Eukaryota; kingdom Metazoa; phylum Echinodermata; class Echinoidea; order Cidaroida; family Cidaridae; genus Eucidaris; species Eucidaris tribuloides. The sequence goes on along the minus strand of JZLH01S0331465.1, from coordinate 31,153 downwards.
TATACTTACAATTTTCATTTAAGCCATGCATGTGCTGTGTATGCTGATTTTGTAACCTATAAAATCTCTGCTAATAAACCATGATTTAAATCGACGCTGTTTTAATATATCTACCCGCACTGTTACAGTGCGATGACCGAATGAATTCGATCAATTCTTCTGTCTTTCTCACGATTAGCTTTTATTTTGACGCATGCAATTCTCGCTGGCAATGGGCGCGATTGGTGTGCGATGAGTCTGTCCAAGATACTAAGCCCGACTCGCTTACGATAACATCATTGATTGCTGTCATGAGTGTGGAGTTTCTTAACAGTATGGTGATGGAAAGGAGGGGGGGGGTGAACTGCGGAGTGTCAGTGGTGAGGACAGAGAGGTTATGTCTAGTGATTCTAGGCGAGGAGGGTGAACGTTGACTGGAGTTAGAGGGCGTCTAGGTTCGTTCCGCCCTACTTTGCTTTTCCAGCCTGCTAGTTTATGTTTTAATGCTGCAAATCAAGATTTTTCTTTCTATATTTTTTTTATAATATTGGCCATAATTTTTTTCTATTGGTTATCGCATTCTAGGGTTCTTGCTCAATGTAAAAGTATGATATTATTAATGAAAGATGTCATATTACTTTCTGCTTTCTTTTTTTCTTTATTTTGATAAACTTCAATCTTTGTATATATTAATGATTATCTTTGACTTGTTCATGGTAATCTTTAATAGTGAAAATTTGATGTAAAGCGATTTGTATGTTAATGATTTTATCAATAAAAACAATAAACAATAAGAAACACTAATTAATAACTAATCAATAAATAATAATATAATAATGATAAATAATGATCACACAAAAAAACAACAAACATAATAATAATAACAGTAACAGTGCACTTGCACCCCCCCCGCCCCTCCCCCGTCGAGAGAGTCTCCCAAAAAAAACACCAAGCAATTTGCTCTCTTTTTTTCTTGTTGTGATGACTTGGATGGAGGATTATGCATGTGTTCTTTGTCTGAACTGTTCCAAATTCACCTCCTTCAAAGCCAAACAGTCAACTTAAGTTAACACCGCCAACAAGCTCATAAAAGAAGTGGCACCTCTCCAAACCAGCTCTCGTGTCCCAGTTGTGATAATCTAAAAGCCTCTGTTATCTCCCAGTAAAGGCGTCTTCTCAGGCACAAACAGTCACAGCAACGCAACGAAACGAATCATGTCATCCTCGCCTTTGTCAAAACGAACGGCTTCGGCCCAGGTTGAAGGCATGCTGAGGTGTGCAGCTATGGACTTTCGTCCATCTACATTACCTACCAGCACTATGTGTTTCGCGTCGCGACTCGAACATAACGCTTTGCCTATTAGTTCATTGGCGCGGGCCCCTATGCCAGCTGTCGCGTAGACTGTCCACCATAGAGAATGGGGCAAATTTGTGCGTTCGTTAGACAATTGAAGGCCCACCCCAATTATTCCCTCAAGAGAAGGTGGAGTTGAAAGAATATTCATGTAGAAACACATTTATTAGCAAGCAAATGACAATATTATTTATTGATCAAGTCGAACGAATGAAAAGATATTGAAGAGGATGATAGAACCGTTTCGTATTTGATGTTCGCGCAATTTTGGTGCCTTTGCGTGACGTCAACAGCACTCGAATAAGAATAGAATATAAATGAACGCGAATTTCGTCAACCCCCCAGCCGTTGAAGTGTTATCTTAACTACGCACCAGAAGGAAATTATTTGATGCAATAGCTTTTATGAAACATTTTAATAAAATAGGACTTAATTTAGTGTAATGAGAAAAAAGAAAATGATTCAAATGAACTTTTGCATAGTTGATGTATAGGAAGCAATAAAACTGTGCTCCAAAAAAAAAAAACATATAAATAGCGGAGTAAAGAGCAAAGAAGTAAATTGTACACATTCTTAGGAATTTCGATTGTAGAGAGAGAGCAAAATGGTGTGTGAGAACGCCAAGCAATAATCAACATAAAGTTACAATCCGTTCTTTTGAATATTTTCATTAATAAATTATACAAAATATTAATATCTTTGGACACACTATTGTACCAATCCCATAAACTTATAAAAAATTATTATTATTTGATTATAGTATTTTTTATATTATTATTATTATATTGTTATTATTATTATTATCATTATTATATTATATTATTGATTATATTATACGTAGATAGTATTGATTATACCGATCCACATGAAAAGTGCAATTGAACGATACAATGTAAGAATTTATTTTCCAATAAGGAAATAAGAAATCTCAAATGCTTTAAATGATTGAAAAATCCACTATTTACGTGCAAATTGCAATGTTGAAAAACTTATATAAAACAGTTTTTTAATTGAAAATAAATAAGAGAACCTAGAAAGAATAAACCTCAAATTATTATTTTAAAACACACCCTTTCGGCAAAAACCGGGGGGCTGGACGAAAGGTCGGATTCCATCATCGCAAACGCGACGTGGGCTCCGACGACGCAAACCTTTCGGCCAAACCGGGGCGGGGGGGCTTGACAAATCAGAAAGGTGCGTTCCAGTCAATCGCGACGCGACCAACCGTAACCACCACTTCGGTACAAGCTAAATTTGTTGCTGGATTTTTCTCCTTGAAGCAGGAGATGCAATAATTTATACTATGAGGTCTTAATTTCCATTGTACTTCATTTCAAAAACTTCCCTTAACGGTGGAATTGCCCGGAATGTTTGCCTTTAAAATTCACCCCTGAGGTATACGGCAAGCTGTAGAGACCCTGCCCCTGCCCCCACACCGGATACGACACTGGAGCAAATATACGAAAAATTTGATGCGAAATAAACTGATGAAATCTCTCCTATTGATGAGGTTCATCTATTTGTAACGTTCCCTACAATAACTAGTATCTTACAAGGCTTTAACGCATTATGGAACGAACCTATGTGTACAGAATCGTTCGGAAGACAGAAAAAGGCAAATATACACTTCGTGTTGACGTATGCATTTGCATTATCAACTCTGCCGAACGAAACAATTCCAGAGACCCATTCCATCTGATTTGTTTTATGGCTTAGACATTTGGAATAACAATTATATTCTAGACGCTGTAAACATCAAGGCATTGGGAAATTATAACAATGTTGGCATCAGGCTGTTGAAAGGATACCATTTTGTCAAGGAAGGAGTTTTGAGATTGGGTTGTGTGGGGAGCGAATACTCGGAGTGTGAGACCGAGGCGCGCTGAGGGATCATGGAGGAGAGTCCAGGGTCAAGTGAATCAAGTTACGAATTGTGGGGTGTATAGACTGACATAAAAGTGAGACCGTCTAACGTGAGAGACTAAATTGGGTAAGTGGGGTAGAAATAAGTGAGAAGAATAACGGTGCGCATCAAACTGGACCGTGAAATATTGACTATGAATAGGTAATTTATAATCAATAACTGCGTCATAACTATCTAAGGGCTACAAGATGTGCACACTAGGGAAGACTGAGGCGCAGCCGCGCCCGAGGAAGTATGAAAGGCAGCCAGAGGAACCCAAGGAAGAATACCCGAGGCCAGCGTGAATATCACAGATTGTACCTCGTGGAGCAGTCAACTGGGACGAACAGACTGCAGTAGATGATGTGAGTTGACGTTTGTGGAAAGGTAGGAAGTATTGTCTTAGATTATACATGGTAGCATTAAAAGTTGAGACAATTTAAATTATAGAATCCGAGGATATTGGAAGCGTGGATGTTGGACGAGAGAGGCGGAACAGATCTGAACCTAAAGTGTGTTCAATTCAGACCTGGTGCCCAAGCGGGGACCCGTAGGAGCGAAACAAAGAGAAGGTGTTCTGGAAGTTTCGGAGAGTTTGCTGGGAGCGAATGGGAGAGCGGGACCAGGTGTAATTTACATAGAGAGGATAATGTAACTCGTGCAGATGATTAAATTGATTACAGAGATAATAAAAGAGTATGTACGAGAGGTCAGCAATACTAATGTGAGTTTCAGGTGACACTTTGAGGCAATTTATTAATGTGAGATTGAGTGTAGGATAAATAGTAGAATTGCTAGATCGAGGTCATTGTGTTATTATTTTGTATATTTACAAAACATGGATAAAGAATTAAGAAGCACAGATTTGTAGATATAAGGGGGCCCAGGAAAGAAGCACATGTATGATACTAATTTCTTCGAGACCATTATCTGACAAAAATTCATTAATTTTATTTAATTGTTAGAACATTCTTTTTCCAATAAATAAACAAGATATTGTTTGAGTGAGGCGTTTGATCTAGAGGCATTTTCGAGGCAGTGCATTCCCAAATTTACTATTTTTACATCCAATGATCATCAAATACCAAAATATTCTCTGGTGTCTACATGCTATAAAGACAAACGCGATGAATGGAGAGTAGCAATGTCTTCCGTTATGAAACGAGCAAATTCCGCTTTTCATCGAGCTTGTCGGTATGCATCTGAACCAAAAATAATTGTCATCGATGAATCGCGTGTCTGAAAAATTGGCAAATTTGAGAAATTCTTGCCTGCGAAAATGGCTAGAATACAAAACGCTCGCTCAAAATGCAATGATCTTGTAATATTTTATTGAAAAAAAAGTTTACACGCAACAAATTAAAAATAATGACATTTTGCCAATAATGGTGAAGAGAATTAGCTATCATAACTCGTAGCCTTCCTTTGGCCACTGTTATAGTGTTTTGGACTTGTTCAGTTTTATTGACTTGGACTCGGAAACACACACGTCGGATTTATATACAGCAAGTTTTCTTTGGATAGTTCCTGCTTTTTAATAGTAGCTTAAACTGAGATCCTGTCTGAGAAGCCCAAGAAGGATGGAGGGTGGGGAGGGGCGGGACGCTGAACGAAGGGATCTTAACACCTGTGGATTAATATTTGATCATACTAGATCATCTGGCAATGGGAATAACTTGAGACTTGTGAAGTTAGCGTGAACCAATCTGTCTTTACTGGGATTCTGTAACATTTTGCTTTACTCTGCAAATGCTGACATATACCCAAATCATACAGTTGTTTTCTATTATTTGGAATCATCTTGGATGATAATTTTGGACTGATAATGCTATTCAGCCCTGACCAACATTGGATCAATATTGCGATATAATTTGGGAATACGGATGGATATTACATGGGCATCAACTGGAGCCGCGCGGATTCATTCGAACTACGAGTAATCTTTAGCAATTGTGTAAATTAACATTTACATTACGTAAGTAAGTAAAGAAATATCCGTGAAATCCCTAACTCCTCGTTTTTCAAGGGAAAATACATATAATCAATATTTGTTAAATCAAATATTGGTGTCATTTGTTTCATCTTTTTCGGTGTGAATTGATGTGAAACAACTAAGCACAATTAACACAACTTCTATAAAATTACTGTGTCATTGTCCACATAGAGAGAGAGAGAGAGAGAGTTTTCGTTCCAAAATGGAGAATCAAGTATATTAAGAAGCATAATCATGTTCGTGGTCGATCGACGTCCCTATAATCTGAAAAATACATTAGTCATGTTGAAGATGTCGTAAAGGCTTAATACTAATGAATCGAATTTTTCGCGCAATATGTTTGCTTGTGCGAACAATAATTAACAACTTGCATTATCTGCGATGGGAAAGTTTTCTCTGGGCTTAAAAGTTTTACTCAATTTCCGGTATTGCGTGATGCTCAGCAAGAAGCAAACCAAAACCAAAAATTTGCACCCAATCGTCTATCGAACCCGCGGTGACCGGATTTGTATTCCAATTCTCTCACAGCATTCGGAAGGTCAGGATCTGTTCAAGTGTGTGTGCTAGCACCTGAAATCAAAAAAATGAGAAAGAGACGACAATACATCATCAGGAGTGGCAATGAATTCCCTGTTAATTTTAACACCTGTATAAGTGCTCTCACCAACTATTGTGGTGCAACAAAATAATCACGTCGAGAAATATCCAATAATATCATTTGCAAAAGATTAAAGGTATAAAATTGAATAAATTTAAATAAAGCCCAAGACGGCAGATTTCTGGGATTTTCAATAACTCTGATCAGGGCATGATGAGCTTAATTGGTTACAATGAGGACGAGTAGATTCGCGTAGGAACTATATCAAATGTGCTCATATATTTGGCTTTGAAACTCCGTACATACAGCAATAAATAGCGTCAGCAATGCTAGGGTTGTATTGAGGGAAATCCGCCTTCTCGTGAAAAAAAAAACAAAAAAAAAAATGGTTAACGACAAATATATTGCGATGTAAGTAAATTAAGGATCAATTCTATCACAAATTTGATTAAATCGTCTGTACTTAATCCTGATTTGCAACGTTAGCACATCAAGACATCACGAGAATGCTTCGATTTGTTATATAGGTATGCCTGTTCGAACTGAAGTCCTCCGCACATACTATGTTGTCTTCTTGTCGCACGTCTTCCAAACATTACCGTTAACGCGTTATGCTCCCATGTCCACAAGTGATCCATGGAACTCTCCGGCTCTGTAGCCATGTTTTGCAGTTCGGGTCCTTGCCAGTTTGTGTACACGTTGGAAAGTTTTGACGTACTCATCGTGCTCAGCGAAAGAGTTGTTTCACCCAGTGAGAATT
>JZLH01S0331465.1:578-11350 GCA_001188425.1 Eucidaris tribuloides | reverse complement strand
AAATAATACCAAGATCATTGATTTTGAGTGAGGCGTTTTGATTCTAGGGCCATTTTTCGGAGGCAGTGCAATTCCCCAAATTTACTATTTTTACACTCCAATGATCATCAGAATACCAAAATATTCTCGTGTCTCAGCATGCCATACCAGACAAACCGCGATGACAATGGAGATGTAGCTCGCATCGTCTTCCTTATGAAAGCGAGGGCATTCCCGCCCTTTGTCATCGCGCTTTGTCTGGTATGGCATGCTGAGACGCCAGAATATCTCTGCATTCCGATGACCGCCGCTGTTAGAAAATTGGCTAAATTTGAAGAAATTACATTGCCTACCGAAAAAGTGGGCCTAGAATCAAAACGCCTCGCTCAAAATCAATGATCTTGGTATCATTTTTATTGGAAAAAGAATGTTCTAACCAACAAAAATAAAAAATTAATGACATTTTGCCAATAATGGTGAAGAAATTAGCGATCATACTCGTAGCCTTCTTTCTGGGCCACCCTGTATATCAGTTGTTTTGGACATGAGTTCAGTGTTTATTGTGACCTTGGCTCGACACACACCTCTGGATTTATATAAGAGTTTCTCTGTGTGGATAGTTACCTGCTTGTTTAATAGTGCTTATGAGATCCTGTCTGAGAAATCCTTACACTCTGTGGATTAATATTTGATCATACTATATCATCTGCGGCAACTGGGAATAACTTGTGAGACGTGTGAAGTTACGCTGAACATTGTTTTCATCTGGGATTTCTGCTACATCTTGCTTTACTCTGCAAATGTGACATTATACCAGTCATACCAGTTGGTTTTCTATTATTTGGAATCATCTTGGATCATCTGTTTGGACTTGATTATCTGGAAAATCTGCTATTCAGCCGTACAACATTGGGATCAATATTGCGATCATAATTTGGGAATACTGGATCGGATTATTACCTGGGCATCAACTGGAGCCGCGGATTCATTCGACTACAGTATCCTTTAGCATTGTGAATTAACATTTACATGTACGTAGAGTAAGTAATAAAACATTGTGAAAGCTTTATTTCGTTTTCAAGGGGAAATACCCCATATAATCAATATTTGTTAAATCAAATATTGGTGTCATTTTGTTTCATCTTTTCGGTTGTGAATTGATCGTAACAACGTAAGCACAATGCTAGCAACAAAACTTTCTTATAAAATTACTGTGTCATTGTCCACATAGTTGACACGACAACTAAAAAGGCCCTTTTTTCCGTTTCCAATAATGGTAGAATCATATGATTAAGAACAATAAATCATTGGTTCCCGTGGTCGATCGACGTCCACATAATCGAAAATACATTAGTCATGTTGGAGATGTCCTTAAAGGCTTAATCCTTATGAAATCGAAATCTTTTCGCGCAATATGTTTGCTTGTGCTAAACCATAATTAACAACTTGCATATTCTGCCGATGGGGAACGTTTTCCTGGGCTTAAAAGTTTTACTCACTTTCCGGTATCCTGCGTGATGCTGCAAGAAGCAAACCAACCCAAAATCTGCACACGAATCCGTTATCGAACCCCGCGCGTGACCGATCTTGATTCCCATTCTCCACAGCATCGGAAGGTCCAGGTGATCTGTTCCAACGCTGTGTGTGACTAGCACCTGAAATTCAAGAAATTGAGAAAGAGACGGACAATCATCAGTCAGTAGATGCAATCAATTCCTCGTTAATTTTTACACCTGTATAATGTGCTCATCACCACGTATTTGTCGGGTGCACAAACCTAATCACTCGAGAAAACCAATAATATTCATTTGGCCAAAGATTAAGGTATGAAAATTTGAATAAATTTAAATGAGAAGCTGCCAAGACGGGGCAGATTTGCTGGAGTTTTAAATTATACCTTCTGATAGGGCATGAGTGGAGCTTCATTGCTGTTACAATGAAGGAATGAGGAGATTGCGTAGGAACTATATCATGTGCTCATATATTTGGCTTTTGGAACTCCGGTACATAAGAACAAATCGCCGTCAGCATGCTAGGGTTGTATTTGAGGGGAATTCTCGTGAAAAAAAAAACCAAAAAAAATGGTTAACACAAATACATTGCGGATGTAAGTAAATTAAGGATCAATTCTATCACAAAATGTTGATTTAAATCGTCTGTACTTAATCCCTGATTTGCAACGGTAGCCACATCAAGCCCACTCACGAGAACTGCTTCGATTTTGTCTGTATACGTATCCCTGTTCGAACTGAAGTCCTTCCACATAACTATGTTGTACTTCTTTCGCACGTCTTCCCAACATCTACCGGTTACGCGTTATGGCTCCCATGTCACAAGTATCCATGGTAACTCTCCGGCTTCTGTAGCCATGTTTTGCAGTTCCGGTCCTCTGCCAGTTTGTGTACACGTTGGCAAAGTTTGAGTACTCATCGTGCTCAGCGAAAAGAGTTGTTCAACAGTGACGAATTCAACGAGACATATCTGTGTAGTGTGCCGAGTAATGACAGCGATAAATAGTAGAGGAACTTTTAAGAAAGGAACCACCTTTACGAAGAGGTGAAACGGACTGCAATATCGATATCAACCTATATTGCGTTTGATTGAACCTGCAGTGCCGGGCAGCGGGCTGGATCTGGTTCATGAATGTTTTTGGAGCATGTACCTTTTAGGACGAAAGAAAAAAAAAGAGTCGCCACTTATTTCCCCGTGATTTACATGTGAATGCTCGGACGCGTTTCATATCGCCATTCCAAATTGAAGTTTATACTTCATACTTTGTCCTTTGTTCAAATTTTGGTTGAACTAGAGTGGTGTCATACAAGATAAGAGATAAACTTGTTCCATTTCGAACCCATCCAGCGAGTCACCTTTAACCCATTCAATACTAGGACGGTAGGACCACACATTTGTGGTTTGCCTTTTTATCATGGAATGTGGCTGTAGTTACCCTATCTAATGCATATGCTAATGTAGAGAAAAATATCAGCTAATCAATGAACTGGGTGCTACAATGTCATAATGAATATTCATTTTGTTATGAATATTTAAATGAGGTTTAACTAGAATATTCATATCCCATTCATAAACTTATCAAGTTGGCAACAGCTGTTGTTCTGATTAGGCTTTGGGTTATTCCACATTGTAAGTGGGTGATGTATTGAACTAATTGAGAAGCATATTTTACCGACCTTTTCTTTTTGATGTCGTTTAAAAGTGAAAGTTATCCAATCTAAAATTATTTTTAGTCTTAAATTTCACAAGAAAAATAAGATGTTGAAAATTTCACCAATAAATAAGTAATTAATTAAGCTAATGTTTGACACATCATTTAATACCCATTACCCTTTATATGTAATAGACTATTCCAGTATATTGCCCATTTGATGAGAAAGCAAATTTGTAGCGATTATTTTACTCTGGACAGGCTGTAGTATTGAATGAGTTAAGGTTTGGTTTTTGTTTTTGCTAAGCGTAAACTGCAGGCGTGGAGACATCGAAGATACTTCAATTCAATTCAATTCAATTCAATTTTATTCACATCACTTAAAAAAAACATTCAAATTACAAGTAGAACAGGTGCAAATACACACATACAGTACAATATAAAACACAATTACAATATGAAGGAAATAACATCGACATATAGCAGTGGATGTAGGGTATCAATAAGGCTTGTAAAAGCCTGACAAGGCAGATCTCCGGAAAAACTGCAATTGTATACATACATAACAATAACGGTGACACGACATATGCTCCGGCGACAAATGCTCCGACGACATTTGCTCCGAAAAATGCGACAAATGCTCCGCGACATTTGCTCCCCGACAAATGCTCCGCGGACATTTGCTCCGTCGACAAATGCTCCGGCGACATTTGCTCCGACCACAAATGCTCCGGCGACATTTGCTCCGACGACATTTGCTCCGACGATATTTGCTCCGGCGACAAATGCTCCGGCGACATTTGCTCCGGCGACAAATGCTCCGACGACAATTGCTCCGAAAAATTTGCTCCGGCGACCCTTTTTCTGCGGCGACAATAATTCCTAGGGGGCGATAAATGCTCGGACGACATTTGCTCAGGTGACAATATTGCTCCGGCGACATTTGCTCCAACGACATTTTATCCAAAAGTACGACAATTGCTCCACCGACAATTGCTCCGACATTTGCTATTTAAGGTGTGACTATTGCTCATACGACAACTACATAATTATGCTCCAAAGGTTCGATAATTTATCCAGTTAAAATTATTGCTCCCACGACATAAGATCCGGTGACATTTGTTACAATTTTTCCAAATGTGAGTACAATTTCTTAGGGTCGACTCAATCGCTCCGTGACCAATTACTGGCAAACAATCTCGGGTGAACTTTTGTGTCAAATCCGCAAAAATACAAAAATAAGAAACCTTAATTTACCCTTCTCACAATTTCATTCTATGCTCAGATCATGCTATGGTCATAATCCAAAGTCTCTGGGACTTTTTTTGAAAGCTGACATTTACAGATAAATGATCACCGTTATGTTGCAAGAACAAGGTTAAATGGTATTGTCATGGGATTGATGATTGGTATTGCTTAAAATGTAAACTTAGTTCAGCACAAGGTAAATTGTTGTAGTTATTTGGCCTCCTTTCGCTCTCCCTTTCATTGTTTAGTAGGCATTTTTTGTCTTGTTAGTCCGTTACTCATACTGAATATTGCATAGTTGTAATCTGTGTCACTTGATACTTCAATCTGGCCACATTTCCCCATCATTGTCTTCAACCAATATTCTTTGTTGCTGGTGATTCAATTTCTGTACAAGCTTCTGTTTCAGGGCATTCCTCAATTTTGCATAGATAGTATACTTATTTTCTCTTAATCGTTAAGGTATAAACGTTGTTTCCAGTGTTTTAAAAAAATCTGAGCTATATGGTTCTGCCGCTATTGGTGTCATTGAAAGTTCTCAAACGAAACCCAGAAAAAATTGTGACACGAAGCTTTCGTTAGATATTGTGTCAGGGATGTGCAAGTCCATTACTTCCTTCATTATCAATACCAAACGGTAGTTTAATACTTACAATGGTGTGTTGAAAGTTTGAGATCCATACGTCATGAATTTGCTGTTTTATGAGAAAAACTAATAACGACATGTTACGAGAATGTTGTTCTGTCCGAGAGTTTCAATTTTGCTCAAAGCGCGAATCACGGTTATATGTATCTTGTCGCAAGACCAGCGGAGCGCACTGATTGGTTTAAACGGCTAACCTCCGCACGATCTTTGGCTAACGGCTAATCGGACATTTGGAACGGCACGTGCACGTTTGACGTCGCGGATTTTTTGAAATTGCTTCTGAGTAATTTGAAAAAGGATGAAGTTTAACCGTCCAGATTTTCACCAAAACTCATATTTTACCCCAAGTCTCTATGAGATGTGTTTATTTATATTAATTTTCACATGATTTCAGCTGATTTCATTCATTTTGGTGTTTTTTGATGTGCCAAATGAATGACACATCTTTGGGTGCTTTGAAAAAGTGAAAATCTATTGACTAACCCAATATAACAATGCATGTATTCCCATTACACTGTCATTCTAATTTCCGTAAAAGAAGATTATACATTCCAAGTAAGTTGTAAATCTAAATTCCAAGGTTATTCTCATAATACATAAATTTGCTCTGCTAAAATAAAAAAAGTTCTATGTCATATCCTATAAAAACAGTAACCTTCAGAAAGTAAAGAATTATTTCAGTATTATTAAAGGCCTTTGTTTTAACTCCGTTCGCATTACTGTTCTGTGTTTATGCAAAAAGTTGCCTGTTGTGATTATGCGATTGCTTTCTGATTTTGATCAATTAGAAAAAAGAACATTTGATTTCATCACACTATTTCGTCGTGAGGCATGGCATAATGTCGTTAGCAAGTGTTCAAAGCCGAATGTCGTTGACAGTAAATTGCTTGTAATGTGACAATCATTGGCTTATTTCACATGAAATCAAAATATTGTGATCTTTTAGGTCCTTTTTATAAGTATGTTAGGCAGAAATATGGATTAAGAGTTTTTTGTCAAGTTAGAGGCAATTTGTGTTAACGACATTCTGCTGTAAACACTTGCTAACGACATTATCCTGATTATGCCATGCGCACGACGATTTATTCCGTTTCAGACTTGAAATCAAAATTATGCTTTCTTCTGGAAGTTATTACAAAACACCACATACTAAACAGACATTAGGCCGTAGTATAGGATTTTCCCCGGAGTGGGGGGGGGGGTTAATAATTATCGTACAATCGTGGAAACGCAAGTGAGGGTGCGAAGCGTTCGATGGGGGAGGGTGTGTCTCCCTCCCACACCAGGGTATTTTGGCATTTCGAGCAATGCCGGTGACTAATTGGTATTTTTTTTAATCTAAATAACGCAATCTAGGTGAAAAAAATGTTTTCGTATATACACACAACAAAAAAGTAACTACCCTCTTTTTCAAATAATCGTAACTTTGTAACGAAATTAATTTCAACAGAAATAATTTGGCAGGAGTATTCCTACACTTATTTGACTAATACATGCGTGAAAATGTGAATGATCCGTCAAGCCATGCATGAGTGAGCATGCATTAAAGGCAAAAATGTCACTTTTCAAAAGTCACAGGAGTCATCTTTTATGCCAAATAATAGTAAATAATGGCATTTTTGATTTGTTCATAGAGTTGTGTTCATTCACCTTGACATGGTTACAACCTCTTATGTTCATACAATATGTTAAGATACGTTTGCTGAAAAATACCGGCGGATTTCAATTTTTTCATAAAACTTCATGGATTTACAATTTCAAAATTGAGAAATGTGGAAATTTTTATATTGAGCTTATTGAAGCGTAAAATGTGCAAAAAGTGCCAGGGGAAGTGTAAGGGGGTCAATCGATAGATGATTAACATAAATAACGCTCAATCATTTACCAGAAACAAAACTTTGTCAAATCCTGCATCACAAATTCCCCAAATGACCTTGTGACTTTTGAAGATGTGACAATTTTTGCCTTTAATAGCATGCTCACTCATGCATGTCATGACGGATTAATTACATTTTCATACCTACGTTAGTCAATGCGTGTAGAAACAATCCTGCCAAATTATTTTGCTAAAAAGTTATTTTGTTAAAAGTTATGGTGTTTGAAAAAGGGGTAGTTAATTTTTGGTTTGTGTTTAGTTGGCCTGAGACTGTTACATCCAGTGAACCGAACTCTGTCTTGTTAGGTGATCGATCATGTGTATACAGATCGAGAACAATGCAGGTGCTTGCGTCATAGACATCCTTACAAACGTGCGCCGTAAATTGAATAGTCTTTCCAAAGCGTTACGAATTTTAGAATATATGAGTAAGTTTTAATCTCTAAGTAATCTTATTAAGACATAAATTAAACATTGTGACACCTTAGTTGAGAATAATTTAAGTCAGGATAAGATATGTATGTGAATACTTGTATACGTACATAAATACTCAGAAACCGGCAAAAATTTCGAACAAAACCTATAGATAGTTCACAAACAGAGATTTAATTATTATTATAGTAGGCTATAAAAATTAAAATGACAGTGAATGGAAGAAAACATGCATTGTAACTCGGAATACTCATAGATAGCAAACAGCAATGCAAAATGTAAGAGCATTTGTCGCCGGAACAATTGTCACTGGAGCAATTGTTGGTAGGAGCAATTGTCGCCGAGCTATTGGCCCAGAGCATATGTCACCGTAGCAAATGCCGTAACTTTGGAGCAAATGTCGTAGGAGCATTATTGTGGCACCTCGGGGGCAATTGTCGTTGTAGCAAAGGGTCACAGGAGCAAATGTCGCCGAGCATTTGTCGCCGGAGCAAATGTCGCCGGAGCATTTGGTCGCACCTGAGGAGCAATTGTCGCCGGAGCAAATGTCGCCGGAGCATTTGTCGCCGAAGCATTTGTCGCACCTGAGGAGCAATTGTCGCCGGAGCATTTGTCGCACCTTCGGAGCAATTGTCGCCGGAGCAATGTCGCCGAGGCATTTGTCGCCGGAGCAATATCGTCGAGCAAATGTCGCCGCAGCAAATGTCGCCGAGCATTTAGTCGTCGAGCAAATGTCGCCGGAGCATTTGTCGACGGAGCAAATGTCGCCGGAGCATTTGTCGCGAGCAAATGTCGCGGAGCATTTGTCGGCATTTTGTCGAGCAATTGTCGTCGGAGCAATTTGTCGCCGGAGCATATGTCATGGAACCAACAATAACAGACATTAATAAACAGAAATGATATTCAAATACATATTCAATAAGTAAAGTAAACGTCGCAGACGTTACCCCCCCCCCCCCCCCCGGCTGAAACATGACTTATAGTAATAGATTATTTTATAACACAGTATGTGATTGGCTGAATTGAATATTCACGTGTCATTCATTTGTTTACGTATATAGGGGACCGGTCGGGCACTAAACCTTTTTTGCATTTTGGCAAGAGAAATGAAGAGGCAATCTACTGGAGATAAGTCATTCTGTTTTTATCTTGCAATCGTTTTTGAAGCAGATGATTTCTTTAACGAAGGTATAGGTTTTGAAGATGTGTTTTTGTAGACGAGACCAATGCTTGCAACTATTTTATGTTCATATATAAATGAGAAAACCGAGTGTCGATTTTAGGAGAATGAGAAAATGGAGAAACGCTGTCGCTGTTGATAGAACTTTTTTGCGTAATGTGCGCGACCAAATTAATCTACACGACTGTATAGTTAATTACCGGAATTAATTTTTCATTATGCTAATTTATGGCGTAAAATCAAATAAGCTCTATATCACTAAATTAAAGCATCAAATTAATTAATTTTTTGTCCTAGACACTCTTTTATAGTGTTTGCTTAGCAAATGTACTTGAAAAAAAAAACCGGAATTCAAAATTTTATTTCCTATGTATTCATTGTTTCGGTTGAATTTCTTATAGTATTTCTTTGTTTTTTCGACTTTTTGTTTTGAATTAGATTGAATTGAATTTATTTATTTCCACTTTCAAGTTAAAAACAAAATACAAGAAATATATAGGCAAATTGACTACAACAAATACATGAATAAACCAATACGTATACATAAACAAACGAACATAGCAACTTAAACAAAGAAGAAAAGAAGAAAAAAAAACAGTCAACATCATGAAACTGAATAGTGGTGGATGCCCACATAGGTCATTGACCTATTCATGGAGCGACTCCAAAGTTACATTGAAAATTATACTGTACAGGAATTTAACACAAAGCAGAACAAAAATGTGCAGGCAGGCAAGATTTGCAAGTAGGATTCGACTAGTTTACAGAGTTCAATTTTTATAATTTTCTTTTTAAAGGCCGATAATGATGGAGAATTTTGTATGTTTACTGACATAATATTCCAGATTATTGGGTCCGATAAATTCTAATTTGAATCTCGAGGAAACTTTGTATTTTTAATGAAGAAATATGGAGAGTTTTTGTTGCTTGCCTTTGTGTTATGCAAATGTATTTTGGAATTAGATACAAGTAAACTGTGAAAATAGATTGGCCAATAACTTGTTTACATGCATGTACATGTGAAAGAACCCACTGTAATTTTAATATAAGATTGGGGGAATTTAGAAAATTTAATTAATGAATGTCCTGGACTAGGGAGATTGAATGCCAGAAAAAGAAAAAAAAAAAAAAGGGCATGAAAAATCGGGGGCAAATATATCCAAAAAAAACAGCTGCTCTTTTTTGAAGAACAAGCAATGTTATCATTAAAATACTTGGACAATTTCCCCACACTATGGACGGATAATTGAGGTATGGCCAAGCATCATAGTATTGTATAACATAACCAGAAATTTTCAATGGGAGATATTGTCTGAGTTGATAAAGGTAATGCCAATAATATCTAGTAATTTTTACATGAGATAAAATTAACATGTTCTCCCAGGTCAAATTTTCGTTAATGTATACACCTAAATTTTAGAGAGTGCATACACAGATTGAAGATTGACGTTCATACAGACATCAAGAATATTTAGGATTTATATACTTTATTCTTTGTGTTGAAAATCATTGTAATTAGTTTTGTTTCAATGTTTACATAGCACTTGTTTACGGCAAACCATCATTTACTTCGTAAATTTCCTCGGTAGTATTGTAGTTAATTGCACAACACTAGAGGCCAGCGAACAAATTAAATAGTGTCGTCTGCAAATATGATCGGACATAAATACTTCAGACTAACAAGATTGCAATATCTATTGGACATTTTAAAGAAAGAGAAGGGTCCAATATAGATCCTGCGAGACACAGTAGGAATACTTCTGCGGAAAGAAGAATTATTGGTTATAAAATGATACATTACTGTTTACGGTCCTGCAAATAACCTTTTAAACATTCCTAAAGCAATTCCCACTGACTCAATAAGAATTGTAATTTTTGTATCAGAATTTGGTGGTTAATAGAGTTCCAAAGGCCTTTGAAAGGGTCTAAAAATAATACTAAGTAGCAATATTATTATTTCGAAAGCATCACTTACTTTGTTCACAAATCGAGAAAGTGCCATATATATTCTATTGTTTTTTCGATGAAATTTGTCGGAGGACACTTTTGCGATCATAAAAGCAGCAACATTAATTGATTTCAGCCAGTAAAAGTAAAAATAATCATACATTTATGAATTTTTGGCTGAAAACACAATTGTATTGAAATGGTACATCAAAATCACGTTTTTGAGCGATTTTGGGGGTGACAGTTGGAAGTAAGAAAGAGTTTACGTAACTTTGGAACCGCGTACCCGGACGTCGCAATT
>JZLH01S0331443.1:0-20459 GCA_001188425.1 Eucidaris tribuloides | reverse complement strand
CTTATCCATATCTTAAAATAATTGCGAATTATTAATATTGTTTTAAGTCAAAAGATACCCTAGTAACTTACTCGACATCGGGCGCATATTGGTAATCATTATTGATTGTTGGTAATACTGTAGGCCTATACATTAAATTCCGTACATCCACCCTACGCATATGATTACAGCCCTATAGGCCTAGAACGAGGGTCTGATATAGCAATTGTAGCAGCCATATAGTTTGTGCATCTAAAATTTGCGTAAAGTTGTTTTTATTGTGCAAAATGAATCAAACTGAAGGAGGGGCGGGGGAGCTAGGTTCTTTAATTAAACACTTTAATCCGGTAATCATAATTTTAAAATTATTTATTCTTGAATTCTGTACATGCCGTTCATTGATATCATGCAATTAATACTCAAACCCTCAGTCTATAGGGACCCCCCCCCACCCCGACATATACATTGAGAATTAGGAAGTGGTCTCAACGAACACCATTAAGTAACGTTACCAATACCAGTAAGTCAATATCGTATAGCATATTTGTACATTATACAAAGGGAGTGTACAGCACTGAAAAGGTAACTTACTTTTTTTTCAATACGTTTCGGCTCAAATGGCATGCAGCCATAACGTATTTCACACATGAACCAGTACTATACTTTCCAAACGATTTTATCAAATTATTGTCGATAAAATAAATTTTGTTAAACTCTTAATTAAACTGATTTTCGCTTACTTTTTATGTTTTATCCTTCGATCTTTGAACTATGCCTTCTGGTTGTAGATTTCTTCTAGACCAATGCAACCAGAATTTACGGAAGTTTAGGATAGCCTGCTACTACATGTAACAGTCAGAGATATCAAGCTATCATGGAATCAAATATTATTTGAGATCATCAGTAAGTTAAAACTTTTAATTAAAACCTTGATTGATATGAAGATCCAAGTTTAAGTATATAACACTGACCAGAAGTTTTAGCGTGTCTTCCAGAGTTACCAACTACCTGATATTACATCGCTCGCAGTTGGAAGTTACACTGTCTCATTGATTTAAGTATTCCTCCCTCGAGAAAGTTTGCTAGGTAGTCAGTAATAAATTGAGGTCACACTGCGAAAACTGGGGGGTTTAATTTAACACCCATGGTGTTGCACAATATAGATACCAGACGAGGTATAAATTTTTTATTTAACGCCACTGGTGTTATTTTAACACCAAACGAATTATTTCAAACACCAAGAGTACTGGCTTTAACACCAAAGGCGTTGAAAAATCAACACTTTTCCGGTATTCATATTAGTGCAACACCCTTGGTGTTAAATTTAACACCCATAGTGTTGCACAATATAGATACCAGACGAGGTATAAAATTTTTATTTAACACCACTGGTGTTATTTTAACACCAAATGAATTATTTCAAACACCAAGAGTATTGGTTTTAACACCAAGGGTGTTGAAAAATCAACACTTTTCCGGTATTCATATTTGTGCAACAACCTTGGTGTCAAAATTAACACCCCAGTTTTTGCAGTGTAATGACATTTCACCAAACCCCCAATAATAAACTAGATCGTTCCTTCAAAATTACGTCGAACTTATTTGTCTGACTTGTACAAATATACTTTGAAAAGCTACTAAAAAAAAACCAGGACGGATTTGTGGATAGAAAGAATAGTGGTCAACAAACATTTTACGAAAGAAAGAAACGGTACCTAAAATCATCTTATTAATCTTCCTATACATGTATATTAGTGACAAATTTGTTGAAACACTGTGAATCGTATTCTCCCGGAGCAGAATTTGCTCGAAGTAGAAATCGTAATTCAATATAACTATCAGCTTCAACGATTCAAATATGCTACGAAATTAATGATCATTTACTGGGAGCTGGGCCACCATGGTGTTCATAGTTCGGTACGGTAAAAGTTAAATTTTATCTATGAAATACAGTAACATACCGCAGAAGCAAGCACACTTTACTGAAAGAGCACAGTAATATTCCATTAAAAAAAATTATACACAGTTATTCAGTGGCAACTCTGTGTCCGGTTAGTTGTAAATTCTTACACCTTTTTTCACAAAGCAATTTGGAAAAACTTTAAAGGGAGAAGGCACCAGCAACTAACAGGCATAATTTAAGAAATAAAGAGGCATTGAGAGTATTGTGAGAATTATGGTATATGGTGATAAATACAGCCTAAATAAGGGCTATTGTGTGACACTCACACTTAGCAAGGCCCTATAAATTAGTTCATTTGTGTTTATTTTATGTTTTTGCAAGCCTTGTCTTAAGATAAACTTGCAGTAACAGTCATAGGGGGAGGAGCTTATCGATTCAAACAGTGCATACATTACTGCGGCGTGACTAACACACGTCGGGTGGCATGCATCGGTCATGCTTGGTCAGTTTCAGCAATGTGTACGTGCGATCTGATTGGTTGGCAATAACTCAAATGTTTTCTTAACTTATGCCTGTTAGTTGCCGGTGCCTTCTCCCTTTAAGATTGATACACATTAATATTTAGCGGGTATGAAAGTTATGCAAATTATAAATTCAAAAAGAAACAACCGTTTTTGGAATTTTTGGTATGCCTGTGCGTACAACCTTTTATAACAATAAACCTAAATCACAATCAAAACACGATCTCCCAATTTGTTTGTTTTACAGTAAAAAAAAAAAAAAAAACTTAACACGAAATGATAGTCGGATAACTATTCATTTTCAACCACATTTATCGAAATGACTTTTTAGATAATATCTGCAATTACTTTAATGGTTATTCGTTGTCATTCTTTTCATTAGTAAATAAAAGATACCATTACGTTAGCTCAAACGGTAGCATCTCACGCCGTTTTTTATATATATATTTATTCTGTTACGTCGCAGCAAACTCATTGTCAAATTGTATCTCGGTAACGCAGAAATTTTGAACTTCAGCATCAAATTGTACATCACAGCAATTCATGCATTTGAAAGGGACGCATATACACAGTACACTTTGTTTATGGTCCTGGCATTTTTAATGTCCGAGTAGAATTTTATCGTCCGCCTTTCATTACGAATCCTCATCATGAGGACGTCGTTTAGCAAACGCGACGCCAATCTTCCGGCTAAGCCACGACACTTTCTCGATGATGAGTTCCTGCGCGAGGGCTATACACATAGACATAATGGCCATACCCAGCAAAATGAAAAAGGTGCAGCCTAATAGATTCTTTTGATGCAGGGGAACGAGGTCGCCGAATCCAATAGTTGTCAACGTGATGAAGGAGAAATAAAACGAATCGAAATAACTCCACTGATCTTCCCAGACCTGTAACAAGATGGCGAGGAAGCAGATGTAGAGAAAAGCGAAAACGAGGACTATCGAAAGCGGAATCTGCGGTTCGTTGGGTTTCGGCGGTTCTTCAACGACTCGACTCGATCGTTTGTGAACAGTGCCCGTACCCTCGTCCGATTTACCGTCTTTGAGATCGATCGTGTGCATCGATGTCATTTCCCCGTCTTCCCCCTTTGTTACCGGTGGATTCCATATTTCGTCGATTATCTCCTGCGATCGGCGATCACGCGCGTACGTGGTGGGCTCTTCTTCCTTATCTTTCCGCGCGGCTAACACGACGGCGTGCATCTTCTGATAAGTCAGGGTTGCCCCACGGGCAAGTAGAGTACCAATGCTGGCCAGGACAAGCAAGAGCAAGGCTATGCCGAAGACGGCGTACACCATACAGAAAATACGTCCACCCGCGGTGACTGGAGCAATGTTTCCATAACCTATGACAAAGTCAAAACGAGAACAGAAAAGAATATTTTATTAGATAAGATAATATAATACAAGATAAGATTAGATAAGATAAGATAAGATAGGATAGGATAAGATAAGTAAGATAAGATAAGATAAGATAAGATAAGATAAGATAAGATAAGATAAGATAAGATAAGATAAGATAAAAGATAAATTTATTCAACCATAAAATCATAAAGTATTCACAAAATTATACATTAGGCTATACACAGTTCTTGGAAAAAAATACACATGGTTAAGGTTCCCTTCAAAGCATAAAAGCTTAAATTAGGGCCCTAGAAATGGAAATTCTTACAACCTTAAGATAACCAAAAATCATAACATTTACTTCATAAACATATAGATTAAAGAATCAATATAAAGAATACACATTGTAGAGAAACAACGAAAAGGTGTGCAAATTGTGTTTCGTTGTATGGCCAAGATGTTTTGCTTGTTATGAGTTTACATCTTTCTTATGTTAACTGCACCTTACTACCCGTAAAGCATATAGCATGTCGTAGTTAATCAAAAACCAGTGGCAACAGCAGGAATATTTACGCAGAATCATGAGTGCACATCCCTGCAGAAAGTAATATTTCATCTGAATGTTACGTTTCTGTGTGTATTCAGAAGGCACTTTTACCAACAAATAAAGATATATAGTTCATAACTATGCTAACTGTTTTCTTGTTCAACAAATATTACATGATTTATGTGTACTACGGGTATATGTCATAATTTTAAAAAACTGACAAGGAAATATTGCGAGAACTGATTTATATGGCTAGCGGTGTATAAAATCGTAAACATCTCAACGGGAACATTTTGAACGACTGTAGCAACGTGAACTTATCTGAAGGAAGAGAAGATACGAACACATAATGAATTGGAATTATGCAAGCTCCGAATATAATATAAAGAGTTTGCCAAAGAAACTAGTTAAGATTATTTTAATGCTAACATATACATGAATGTTACTCAATACCTCTAATATTGTACAAACCACAAAACATATTTAAAATCAAAATACATAGTTCACAATAAATAATTATGATTAAAAATGTAAATATTTGGATTTTTATTCCAAAAAACTTGAGAGATTGAAAAGCAATGCGCGCGTGTGTATATGTGTGTATTTGTGTATCTGTGTATCTGTATGTCTGTATATATGTAAGATGTATAGATTTTGTGTCATTGACGTCTATGGTGTCCTAAAAGGTCAGAAAAGAAGGCTAGGTTGAATTCTTGGATCGTCATGTAGCTTTGCAGAAAACAACTGATAAAATATCAAATAGAAATTAAGGTACTCTTATTATTATATTATTCAATAAATTTTATTATTTTTTTCCAAATTAAGAGAAGTTGTGGGATCAGGAGCTATCAAGAACCAAAATTACAATTTCACGATATAAGCCCAGATTTTGAAACACAACCATCAAACACAACCCTGTTTAGTAAAACCACAAATACTGTATGTTGATACCATGCCAACACCTTCGAATATTACTGTCATAATCTCTGCAAATACAGATCTATGGACATTGTATTTATTATGTGGTGTATATTTGCGACTTTGGCACGTTAAGAGTTAAAGTGAATGTGCAAAAATGGGGGGTGATTCAAATATCGAACTTTTGATTTAATTAGGTTTTTTCTTCATATCAACCTATTTCCATTAATCTATATCAGTTCCCTCTAAATAATTTTGCATATACCATTTTACTAAAGTAAAAGGTCGCATTGCATGTATTGCTGTTTTCTTGTACTCTGAAAAATCTCTTAGCCATGCAGCCAGTCTTTTAAGCAAACTAATTTGTCACTCACAGAACTCGGCATATAAATTATAGTGATTTATAAAGATTGGTTGCACTGCGCACTTGCTATTTGGGTCATGCATTTAGATAATTTATTGGACCAAATATTGAATCCTTCGTCTGTTCGCTGAACTCATAATTCTTTACCTCACAAAAAGCAGGTACTCTAGATAAGAACATTTGACTGCATGTGATGGCAGTAATTGGAACGTGTTTTGGGCAAACATAACAATGCTTTGCATAGACAGTAGGACAGGATAAAGTGACAATAATGTGTTGAATTAGAACCCCCAACACACACACACACACACACACACACACACACACACACACACACACACACACACACACACACACACACACACACACACACACACACACACACACACACACACACACACACACACACACACACACACACACACTACTACACTACACACACACACACACACACACACACACACACACATAGTCGGCATCATCATCATCTGACTCGACCCTTTTTTATTTAGACAGTCACATTGTTTGGTTTTCTTTTATCCGATAAAATGTACAATTTGCATATATGTGCACAGATCGCGCGCGTGTCAGTTATGGGCGATATTTGTGTGTTTGTGTGTGTGCGTGCTACATGCCTTTAAAAAATTATCTCCCTCACGCTTGGAAACTTTGCTGGCACATCTGTATTGACAGTGGTCTAATGAAAGTGTGTTATCTTTATACATAAAGCTCAAACCTTTAAGTAATGGATTCAAGTATTCTCTGGCATCGTCATGATATTCAGAAAAGTTCAGCGATTGAACCGCTGACCGAACATAACATACTTTCACCAAAATGGCTTGATCTCATTTGGATAAATCAGACAAGCGTATACACCCTTAATAAATAAGATGTTGGTTCGTGTACGATGTACGCTTGCGGATGACAGACTTAAGTCAACAATCGTTAGGTCACGATACGACCACAGTTTCCTCCTGCACTTTTCTTTGATTAACTCACATCGTTCACGCTTTTTAATGCAATGTGTGTTTTAGATTTGTGAATTAAAGTAGTGGATGTACTACACAAAACTTTGGTTGCAATTGATTGGGTACAATTTATAAGTGGCGATCGTAGTTTGTAGAGTCCTTCCTTTTGTTTATCTCTTGTTACTTACTGTTATTGTTGTTCAAGGTGTCAAGACAACATTTTACAATTACATTTCTCGATTTCAATCTTCCACTAAAACTGTGCAAGCTGTGTTAAGTTTTTTTAAACGCTTTTCTAAATACATTCTTGCTATCACTTTGTAAGCATGTTCATAGGCTTAACATTAGATGTCAAATCACTAAACATCGATGTCCATTTTCTAAACACCAAGTGCCATTAATCTAAACATACATTTTCTACAAACATCTCTGTTATTGCTTAAAGGCAGAGGATCTCATTTGCAAACATCCCCGCAGACCAGGAAAAGATAACCCATGCCCTTAGACTATTGATGAAAGACATGTCTGGGAAATCTGGGGGTCAGTAATTACTTAGAATTTGAAAAATGCGAAAGAAAAACAATAGCTGTTTAGTGTACGTTCTATGGTAGGAATTTTTTTCTCGCGAGAAAAAAAATTCAAATCAGAGTATAACGGTCACTATAATTTCACTAAAACTGAGTTTCTAGTTCCTATATTTTGCTATAGGATCCCAGGTGGCATTTTCTTTTAAATGCCATTGTATTTACACAATATTGATTTTTAGGCATGCAAAAGAGATGCCCTGCTTTTAAGTAACAGTAATGATTTGTTGGTAAACACGTTTTTCACAGTGTATTTTCATTATAAAAATCATCCCATATTACGGTCATTCAAATCGAGTACAACATTCCTAATTTACAGAATTTACATATTTCACAATAACCTCCTTTTGAACATTACAGAATGACTATGTTTCATATACATTCATATACATGTATACATCGTTGCGTTTCAAACGATTACTTCATCGCCCATACCAGACTAACGCGTGCATTGTGTAATTGAAATCAATAGGGCAGGTTGTTTTCATCAAGCTCGCTATAATGGATTGTGCTTTCATTTCATGGCCAAAAAAGAAAAAAAATATATAAACTGCCCATATTTACCAATGAACTGAAAGCAATGTTTTTCCACAATAGGAGTTGAGTTAATCTAACTCCAAAATATTACTCCCTGATAAAGCTCGTTTAATGAAATTTTTAGGGTGCGCGTAACCCCCATCACTTATCTTTTTAGTAACCCACTCATATAATTGAAATACTACTATTGTCACAAGCTTAAAAAACAAAAAAAGTGGCAGGAGATCGATGAAATTAATAATTTTTCTTTAAAAAATATACATAACGTCTATTGGTTGAACCCCTTGTTTATATTTTTAATCTTTCGTTAGTCAGAGTACTGGCCTGAAAGGGTTTTTTTTATGAAAGGTTGCCAAGGTATTTCCGCTTTTAAAAAGGTTATAAAGAAGAAGTTATCTAGAAATAATTACAGACCCATATCCTTGTTATTCCTCATTATCCTAAAGTCCTGTAGAAAAAATAATTTACTCAAGACTATCACCATTTCTTAAACCCTCATAATATACATCAATCATCCAATTTGGATTCCGGGAAAAACATATACTACACACGCCCATTATTAACATTTTTAGAAAAGAATACGCACTCAGCTAGAATAGCTCTTCGCATACCGTTAAAGGCATCTTCCTGACTACTCGCAAGCTTCGAGACAACCATCACACACACGATAGTTACTATAGCAAACTTTCTCCACTAGGTGACGGGTACAGCCTTGGAGTGGTCAGGAGCTATCTCAGAAAGAAATCAAATTTTTTCAATAATGAAATCACATCTCCTTAACATAATTGTGGGGTGCGCTCAGCAGCCTGTTAGGACCGCTTAATTTGTGAATTACATCAATGATTTATAAGATCCTCTGATATTTATCATCATGCCTATTTGCTCGATGATTCAACTTGTTTTACTCTCATCACCGACCGCCCTCATAATACTTGCCAATACAATTTAATACGAAAGGCCTTGCGTAATGGTCACTCAGTGACTCAGGCTAACAATACTTCGGTTAATAGTTCGAAAACAAAGTACACTGCTATTAGTAATTCAATTGAGGCTTGCGCCACTAATATTATTTTTGATGATACCCCTCTAGAAAAAAAATAATATCAATTTCTTGGCATAACTGAGATAAAAACTTTCGTGAAACTTCACAAGACAAAGTTATGTAAGATAATTTCTTGAAATGCGGTGTAATAAACAAGCTTAAATCTCATATCACCTACTAATGTTTTATTTACGCTTTATTCTACACAAACTAATCACTACGTTACATGTCCATTTCATTTTGATATGGGTAACTCTCACCAAAACCCACCTGAAACTTTTATTAACGCTTCATAAAAAATGTATGCGTATTTATGGCAACTGTGGATGGTACTCTCAACTCGATCCACTATTTTTGAAAATACAATACTTAAAATCGGAGATCTATATCTGTTCATTTAGGTCAATTTATGTTTAATTAATAGATGTTGATATTGCACAGGAACCCGTTCACGGGTGACGCAACTGTAGGTTTCGACATAGCATACCCCAGCAGTGGTTAGCACAAGAAGAATGTTGTCACTAGCAGAGTTCCCCATGTTGTGAGACGTACATCAATTTCCATTGGCGATCCAAAATTGCGGGAATAAAGAAAAAAAAACCACTGCGTAACCGTATGTACTTTGTAACGCTCAATTATCGATGTCAGTCCGTTTCCAAGGTAACAAAACAAGATGTTGACCGTAGCGGTTAATAAACGATATTTCGACTTCTATAACGGCAGCAGTAGGTGTGATACGATATTTAGTGTCAGAGGCGTCGTTAGCTGGAGCGGATGATAATGGTGGGACTAAGAATGCCCGCTCCCACACTCTGTAGGGAAGATTGCTAGGTCTTTTGCAGTAAAACCAAGCTGACAACGTTGTGCATTTATTCATTTTTCTTTTCTTTCTTTTTTTTTTTTTGGGGGGGGGGTGCTCTCCGTCCATGAAATGAATATTCCAGGGGCGTCGATCCATGTTTCGGATTGGGGGGGGGGCAAAAGTGAGAAAAAAATGCCCAACCAATTTTCGGCACGCTCGCTCGCCGCGCACCCCCCAAATCGTAAATCAAAGTTTTGCGCGGCAAAGCCACTCGAAAAATTGCAAAAATTTTGTAATGTTAAACAGTTATTTTATGGGCAGTTTTAATGGTTTATAGTGCTTTCCCAATGCCTTTTCAACATAATAATATTCCAATGCATATTAGATTTTTTTTCGTGTGCAAATTATTGGGGGGGGCAAATCGATATTTTGCCGGCCCCCCCCCCGCCTATGAAAAACAGAATCGACAGCCTCTGAATGATTCAGCTTGAGTAGCATCTTCCATTTGAGTGAAATTTTAAATTTACGTTGAGAATATAGGATTTACCGTCAGCAGTATTAATGTCTTTGGAATTTAACTCTATAATAATTCATTGCCCCAAAAACCGCATGTCTGCTTGATTGCCCCGCAAAGAAATTACTCCTATTCCAAAACTCTAATTCCTTTGTTTCCTCTCACAAATAACCTGTTGGGCTTAAACAAGAAAGAGCAATCACTTCTTCTCCGCCCATCCAAGCCCCACACCCGTTCACCATCACCACACAAGCAACACACACACACACCCACACACACACAGCACCTCATAGGATACACAACACACAAACTACAATACATAAACACACATATACACACACATATCCATACACACAGCCACACTACCACAAGATACATACATACACACACTCTCTCTCACGACACACACACACACACCGCACACATACAATACACACATACACATACACACACAAATACATACATACACACCACAGCATCACATAACATACATACACACACACACATCACTCACACACTCAGTCACTCACTCATCAACCACACACACACAACACAGAAACACACCACATATACATCACATACACAAACACAGCACTAAAGTCTGAACATACCACATAAATGAATATAGTGATAAAAATGCATTGTATTAAAATCTCCTGAAGATTTAATCTCATATTTATTTGTCACACACAGCTGTTGACACAGAATGAAGATCCATCAGTTATTAAATTTGAAACAATCATACAGACACACTTTTCAAAACACCAATACACATATGTATACATGTACAAGGAACTGATTTTTAATCAAGATAGTAGATCTCCAATCCATGACTGCTTCGTCTGATAATGTTTGAATCAAAATGCAAGAACCTTAATAATTATTTGATGACAATGTTTCACCCTCTGGATTGAGCATAAACTCGGTGGCAAGTAGCTAAAAATGAAGACAAATGTTCCAGTAACATGTATATATTCAATGTACAGTCTTATCATGGATGTTCAATGACATCTTTGTATAAACTTTAGTACAGTACACTCAAAAATACTAGTACGGTCACGTTTCACTGTCCTTGAAAATTCACATCCCAGTGGTCAATATCATAGTTTGAATTCTAGGATCATATCACAAAACAAGCAACGGGTGGGTGACTGGGGGGGGGGGAGGAGTTGTCCCCTATGTTTCAAAGTAGAAATAAAAATAATGGGAGTTTGGTGTTTTCCGAAAAAATTTCCGCCGATCCCCACCCACTTAAATTTTCATAAGGGCCTTTTCGGCTGATTATTTGCCCGCGAAATTTTTGCCACAAAAACTTCCAAAGCAATTTCCGCCGCCCTCCTAAGATTTACCCCTGACAACCCCCCTGCCAAATAAGCATGCAATATTTCTAAACAATAACAACATTAGACAAGAGCAAAGCAATAACTTTGGCAAAACAATCATATCTAAAGTACCGAAGTCACTTAAATAAAAAGAAAAGTTCAAAAGTAGTGTGATCTGACAAAAAATTGAAACTGCCTCTAAAACTCCTGACCAATGTTCCAATTGGATTAAAAAGAACTAAATATAACTTAAATTGTAAACTGTGTAGTCAAGAAGTTAAAGTACAGAATATTGCTCAATCCTTCAATTTTATGATGCTGAGTCCATTATACTTCAAAGGTCCAATTGCATCACACATTACAATCATGCATGTAAAAAAACACACAACCCAAAAGCAAGATTTTCTCTTTCTGCACATATGTCCTTTATATAATACATGTAATTGGTAGATAAATAGGTAGATATGCGCATACAAATTTCTAACTGTTATCTAGGATTTTAATAAAATTATAATTTGTTTAGGACTAACATAATGCTGAAGTATTTGTAAATCGCAGAGAATTCTGTACGAAAAAGACATAAATACATGATGTCCTGTTCCAAATGAGCAGATGAGATGATATCAGCAATGACGATGCCGCGCTCTGTTTAAAATCATTAATCCATGGCTAACAAGTCCACCCTCTGACAATTGCAAATATGGCTGAGTCCATCCATCAATTTATCCTGATCCTGATCCGCAAGGAAAGAAAAAAGAACAAATATATCTTAAAAAAACAGTGGATCTGATCATAAACAATGGACAACAAGAAGCATTGAATCAATCACCTCAGATCTAGTTATTGTTAGGCAGTTAGGTATTTAAAATTAGAGCCTAAGTTACATCATAGTAAACTAGT
Source organism: Eucidaris tribuloides (assembly GCA_001188425.1). NCBI lineage: Eukaryota > Metazoa > Echinodermata > Echinoidea > Cidaroida > Cidaridae > Eucidaris > Eucidaris tribuloides. Next base: position 8,209 of record JZLH01S0331443.1, on the reverse strand, counting down.
ACATTGACATTCATATCAATACTTGGACATATTTACTGTATCATGATCATGATATACCTTAACGTCGCGATGGTCAAAAAATCTGACACGCGACATCTTCATGACACCGGACACTGCCGGCTCCGCTGCTAGGCGATATTCTGGACTGGGACCCGGGCCAAACCACACAAGTAAGGGGTGTAGTACAATAGATGCTAATACCTCCTTACACCGTCTTATTCTCCCACCGGTCAATTTAATCATTCGTTGAAGGCATGAGAAAGGTCCAAAATCTGCACGCTAAAGTTAAGAATTCATTTTTTTTTTATTTACAGAAACTAATGTTTAAAGCCCAAGAATTATTTTGGGATTTTGTTTTATTTGAGGAAAGGTCATTCACACCAATAACAGATCTGAATTTCTTCGTTTTTTTAAATAGACTCTAATTATTAAATTAATAAAAAAGAAATCGTCGCGGGGGGACCCAAAGATTTTCAATTTGACTATATTTTACATTATGGCCATCAAAGTTTATCAGAGTTATTAACGCTTCAACCCTTTGCAGATCATGCATGCTGAAAATCTAAAGGCCGAAAGTCAGTACCCCAAATCTCGGTAGGCCCGCCCCCCCCCCCACCAATCCCCCCGAGATTGTTCATAATTGACGATTACCTGGGCCCTGACGAAGCACACGGGAAGCTCAGCCCGAAGCGCACGCGTACAGCCGCTAACTAGCCGCTGAGCTAGCGAGACGCCCATGCTAGGAAGCGGGTTCATAATATGCTCTAAAACAACTTTCATCGATCTTTAAATTCATGAAATTAATAGGAACTTACCTATAAAGATGTGTCAACGTTCCCGTGTTCAATGTTATAGCAACCAGTCTAACGCACCTGTTGCATTTTCCTTTAATCAATTCCAAACTCCATCGGTTACTGCAATCAACTAAAGCAAAGCTGTCACGGAATGGCGGCGATCTCGCCGTCACGTCACAAGCGCGCGATTTAATGAGTCCGCCCGCCAGTCTAGGCACATGTAAAACTTTCTGATTGGTTACTGGTAAGGCAGCCGCGAATAGAAAAAAGGGTTTGTTGCCCACTGCGGTATATATAGCCACACTTCCCTTAATTATAACCGCAATAACTTCCACAAGATTTGATTACCTATGTCAGGGAACTTTTTCCCTCCATAAATATCCAACAAGACAGTCCTCAGAATACATTTACCCTTATTAAGAACTGCAAAAGCAAAAAGTACATTATTTCTAGCGGCCGCTAAATTTTGGAACAGTCTCACCCCAGACGAACATAAAAACTTCTCCCATCCATTAGCTCCTTCACAACTTAAACTCCAAACATTTTTTTACCAACCATAACTGGGCCTCCTCACTAGAATTATCCACTTAAGACCAAAAAGATTATCATCTTTTCTTCATTAATTCAATCATATCTATGTTTAGCGTTGTCCATATTCATCCTGAATATTAATCCACTAACTTCACTCAATCATAGACCAAAACCCCACCGACTTATAAGAAATTACCTTCCCCCCCCTTTTATGTTTCCGATCTAGCATCAATAACAGTACGCCGGAGTCTTCGAAGGCATAAAGCACGCAACGTTAAATCCCGAAGGCATGTAGTCCAAATCTGTAAATATGTAACTATGTTAAATATGTATCGAACTTTTGTTTTTGTGTGTGTGTTGTGGTTGTTGTGTGTGTATTTGTATGTGTTTGTGTGTGTGGTGGTGGTGTGTTGTGGTTGTGTGTTGTTGTGTGTGTGGTTGTGTTTGTGTGTGTGTGTGTGTGTGTGTGTTGTGGGTGGTGTGTGTGGTGTTGTGTGTATTGTTATATTTTAACGTTACAAAATGATATTCCTAACAAAACCTTTATTTTTCTGTTTTATTTTCGAGGTCTTCAAAATCCAACGCGAAGCTTAGAGACCCTCATTTCGCATCAATCATTATTTACTGCGTTTTCTTGGATAATCTTTGTTTTTTGGCTCGTTCAAGTTGTTATTCAATTAATTATAAAATGTACAGCATATGCCTGTTTTCGTACACTCAGTTATTTTCATTCACTTACGTTAAGCTTACGGTATCTATTTACGTTCAGTATGTATTTAATTTGTGTACCCTCTGTTTGTATAGTTTACATTTATGATGAAATGAAAATAAAATCAATCATCAAATCAATCAATCAATGTTACCAGTGCCCTTAACACATTAACATACCAACTCCTGCAAAATAAAGAGCTACGGCATCCCGAATGACAGGTACACCAGTTGTGATGAATTGGTCTCGACTCGTTTTTGACAGCAAAACCGCAAACATCGTGAAACAGGAGATTCAGGGGATCTCTTCCAACGTATTCCCAATAAATAACACAATCTTTAACTAACCCTGAACACGTGCGGAATGGATATATCGCAAGATAGGAAACAATTCGAACGTGTTGCGCAACGAAATACCAGAACTTCATCCCGTATTATAAGTCATATGCTCGAAGGAAATCACTGCAGTATTTAGCAACAACTTGGATTGAGTTCTACCCCAATTTGTGCTGTTGGTGTGTGTGTTTGTGTGTGTGTCTGTGTTGTGGTTGTGTGTGTGTGTGGTGTGTGTGTGGTGCGTGCGTGCGTGTGGTGTGTGTGTGGTGTGTTGTGTTCGTGTGCGTGTGCGGTCGTTGTGTGGTGTGTGTGTGTGGTGGTGTGTGGGTGTGTTGTGTGTTGTGTGTTGGTGTGTGTGGTTGTCTTTCGCAGTGGACATAATAACTACAGGGTTACATAACCCCTTTATAACCCTTTGCTATAACATAAAGTCACCACAATTCTTAAATATCTTTCTGGCGCTATTGCTCGCCATCATCTTATTTAGACGAAAATGTGTCGCCGTGCCCAAGATACACAAGAATAGAACTCTAATAACAGAAAAATACATCACAAAGTTGATGAAAAAGTATTTGCAACCTGACCTTACCAAGTTGAAACGAGTAGAAATCCATCGAAATTCTACACAAATTAGACTGATCTTGCAAACATGACCAAATGCAGAGTTTATGACTCTTACACAGCAATTTAATCACCAACTTATCTTCCAAACGCCAATAAATAGCTTAATTGCTTTAAAACAAATATTTTATCTGACACAAATCGTACAAATATTTTTAGCGTCATAGTGTATAATCGTGCAATAATTCATATTCCACACACTCAGCAACATACTACAAGCGTTTACCGTACTAACGATATAATGCAGAAAACGCACAACCTGCTTTAAGAACCAGACGACATTTATTTAATTAAGTTCGTGCAAGGTCACCCAGCCCCGAAGATACATGATGGGATAAACAGAACGGAGATTGTCTTTGCTATTACAAACCGTGATTTCTTTGTGCAGGAACAATACTAATAATCAGCTTGATACGGATGGCTGCGACTATTTTTTCAGTAATATCAAATAAATTCCTCGTCCGATTTACAGAAGTTAATCAATTAATGATGAGAGCATTACGTCGGCACTATTCTCGATGGATAAAACAGTTATTCTTCACGAATACCACACGGTCGCGTCACAACTACGTACCGTAAATGACTAATAATGAACAAGAAAACCGAATTCAATACGTTTGCCTCTATTTGAGTCCTGTAAATTCGGAGAAATTGCGAACGTGATTAAGTATCCAAATATTTTCACGAAAGAAGACTCTTCATACACGACAAAAACAATTATTAAAGTATTTCAAATCGGTCATATAAACTTAATATGCAATGCAGTAGTTGCCTAATTCTCAGTTTTGAATGATGTTGAAGCCTTAGTTCTAGTGAGAACTATCAAACTCTGTACTTGGTATGAACCCTTCATCTCGCGTCGGTGTAATAATACAAGTTTTTGGACCGTCTATCAATTTAAGAAGCTGAATATTGTGATTAAATTAAATTATGATTTGGCCATCATTACAGATGCCACCAGACTAGGAAAGCAACCTAATAACTCTTACCCGTAGGCATCCAGACCCTAACCATAAACGTAGAATTGTACACAACATGGACCTACAACCGGTTTCACCCTTCTCTTTTCGATGAAAGTCGTGTGTTCTTTTACGTTCTCGAGGTGTTCTCTCTTCAACAATGGAATCCTGCTTTACGTCCTACCAAGGACGCGGTCAATCATGTAATGGGATGTCATGAAAAGTCTATAGCCTATAACCAAAAACAAACATACTGACACATACAAACTAAACAAAACATAATGGACTTGAAAACAAAAAAGGGCGTCATATAAAACTTTATTGTTGATAGTATAATTTATATCACTCTGCCTCATAATTATGGAATATTTTTGTGATACTAAGTCTCTCTCCTATAGTCGTCCAAAATTGCAAGACAAAGTGTTTATTATCACAAAAACGCAGTATTGAAGCAATTTGATTCATGAGACTACAAAGTGAAAACACTAAAATACTTTGAGCGCAAAACAATTATAATATTTATTTTCAAATCTCAACAAAAAATCATTAAAATATAAAATAAAGTAGAGTAAAAAACGACCAGCACGGAAAAACTGATACATTGATTAATGTCATTTATCACTAAATTAACATCAGAACATAGTGTCTGTTACAAAGTCTATAACGCGCGTAACCACCCACGTGACTCAACAACAACAACAAACACCGCATTTAAACCGAAGGTTTTCAGGTCGATCGGACGCTCACAAAAAGCCCAAAATCCTGAAATACCTTAGTTATAATTGTTCACCGGGGTGAACAAATATTACATCCCAGACGTACTGTTCACGGAAAAATTGCAACCTAACTGTTTAATATTACCATAATTATGACATGACGTGTATGTTTAAGATATCATGTAATATCGTTACCCAGCGAAATGCGCTTGAGGGATTGAATTAATTCAAACGATATGTAAGCGGGTTATCTAGCACACGCAACATGCACACAAACACATCTCATGTCCCATAACACACACATCAAACACACACACACATAATATATATATATATAATATATATATATATATAATATATATATATATCCATTGATCTAATGGTACCTCTTGTGTCTCACACTATTGTTTTGAAAAACGCACAAGCGTTGACGAAATAAACCTCGATAAGCCTTTACATCTCAACCCCCAAAACCCCTAATGATCACAAACACACAACACCACTGTTGTACGGTTCATGTCAGTCTCATGCGTAGATGTTGGAGCAATCCTGGGTTTTCATTCAAAAAATGAAAATGCTTGTCAATCATTCATCAATCCACCTAACACCACATCGAACAAGTACTTTAACAGTAAGTTTCACCTAAAAAAGACTAAACACCTAACCAGGCTGAGAGAAAAATGTAAGATCATTATCTGTAATTTGATTAAAATCGGTCACATACATATTCAATGATGCTTTTAGTGAGATATGCAACATATCTCGAACCATAAAAAAACATGTTTGGATCTATAAATTTATCATCTATGAGTTTATTATAATCTGTAAAATGTTATTGACAAATGATCGGGTACAGCACTTTCAACTCAATATTATATTTGGAAGGTCAAATTTGCATCAAATACACGACATAAAATATGTAAATATATATATGAGTGCAGCCAAAAATATATGTTTAACGATCGCTGAATATGAAATGCCGTTGGCTCTCACGAGGCGTGCCTCTCTTTAAGTGGCATGTACACGCAATGTCAACAGTCCACTTCCATTACAAACCTTAAACACTTACAACTGTCGCTTCATGTAAATTTGGAAATATTTAACGATTTAAATACGAATAGGCGAAGAGTGAACCCAAGGCCAATTGTGACAACACTTTACAACACACTGTACATCAAGAAGACTTTGATGATTGAAAGGCGTTTTGGAGTCGTGAACACATTTACAAACAAGTGGAAAAGGAAGATTATTAAAACGATGACAGACGAACATAGCTTTTATGTCTACAGTAACAACAGAGGTTCGGGACACTTTCACCAATATAAAGGACACTAATTTCCTGCGAGACATTCCAATGTAATAATCAGACCATTGACAAGGAAGATACAGATTTATGCGAACAAAATTAAATTTCCAAGTCGTCACGGGCGCAGTTCAAACAAATCGTGTGATCAATAGGCTGGATTAGCAAATTCTGAATATCATGATCCCCTCCCATATTTAATTGTATGTGTTTAATTTCGAAGATCTTAATGAATCTCACTTTGTGTTCTGGATCTATTTTGGTGCAGTCTACAATTGCAATTGGATTTTGTTATTGTATGTTAAATGTGTGAATTCGAATAACCTTCTGATATTAAGTCCGCTAACCCCCACTCTCACAGAGAGTACACTGGGCCTGGAAAATCGACACACCTCACCTCACACTGGGTTTTCAGTTAATAAAAAGGCTTACCCCCCCCCTACCCCCCAACTTTGCAAATTTTCTACTGCACCCTAGACTCTACTCGCTCAAACGTAACTAATATACAAACAATTCGTCTAAGGTAGATGTGAAATTAGAGCAATGGTATTTTACCACTTTTACGCCATTAACGTGGTTTTACTGCCTGTCCCGACATAAAAAAAGTTAACACTCGCATAATGTGATTTTCTATAAACACTGACTACCCTCGTTTCATATCAAGTGTCGCGTCCGCAATTTGAGACAAATTGAACAATGGAACTAAGCAGAACGCGGTCAAAATGCGGTCGAGTTTGCCAAATGTCATCCCATTTTTGATTATTCGACGTGATTCAACAAGTATACCTTTCCGTCGAACAAAATTATTTACCCGGATTTTCAAAAGGATTTGGTCAATGTGCAGACGATATTTTTAAGTTAAGCAGCAATACTTTCTCGACAGAGAAATAAGTGGTTCTTCGAACAACTCTTACAAACAGCTGAAGTGTGCCGCGCATTGTTTGTCAAAACATAGATGGCGTGTACCGTGTCACCTGCACCAGCAAAGAAGCGCGGCGGGTGGGCTCGGCATCTCCCTTAGGTATTTGATTGGCAAGCTTCCCGCGAAAGTCAGGTTCAAGATAAGTACACTCAATCGAGCTTGCTAAATTGAGTAGAAGACGAAGTTTCCGCCCGAACAAAATTATGATATTCTCGTATATCCCTGCGGTATCGTGTCCAATGCGTACAGATCGGATTGTCCCACCCTCCGGTAGCTCTTGAACACACAATAAATGCACTCTTTACCCGAGAAATATACCTTAAGCCAAATCAAGCATTGGGTACACATTCATTGTACTTACTCGGACAAGTATGTTGTACCTGGATCAAACGAATGTTGAATACACAATCACATGATCAAAGGACTGAATGTTTCGACTTTGGTATATGTCTTGTGAAAAACATTCATTCGTTTCGATTGATGCCATTATTCGCACAGTAAAGAAACAAAACCCAACGCTAAAGTCGCGGTTCCTTAGGAACTATACAAACTGTCTTCCAAAAAATTTGCTAGTATGCAGGTCATGGATTATATGTAATCATATTGACGTGGCAAAAGCTAGTAAATCCATCACTCGCACTCCGTAAGGTTTTAAAAAGGCTACATACCATACCATCTTCATTTCCCATCAATTTAGTGATATCGTAACATGTTTGACGTGGTCAAAAGACTAACAGAATCCAATCACTTCGCATCCGTAATTGTAAGAAGTAGGCGTCACCACGCGTATTTCTTACAATCTATCAATTTTTCAGCCAGGCGCTCGCCAGGCAAGGGGGAGTTTCGGGCATTTGCGATCGTCAGTTAAATAAACCGCTGATTTCTCATTCTTCTTTCAACGCTCTCAATCTCTTTTTCTTCTTCTTCTTCAACCAGCATCATCTCCTTCTTCTCCTCCTCCCTCCTCTCTTCTCTCTTCTACTTCTTCTCTTCTTCTCACTCTCGTCGTCAGTCATCATGTAATTGCTCCGTCTAACTCCTCAGCCCTTCCCCCCCTCGCACTCATCTTCCCCCCCTCTTTCCTTCCCCTCTCCCCCCCTCCTCGCCTCCTCGCCCCCCTCGTCCTCCTCGCTCCTCCTTCCTCGCGCCCCTCTTCGTCCTCCCTCTGTCCTCCGTCCTCCTCTCCTCATCCTTCTTCCTCCTTCTTCTGGTCTCTTCTTCTTCTTTTCTCTTTCTTCTTCTTCTTCTTTCTTCAGCTTCTCTTGCTTGTGTTAATTTTTACGGTTTCTTCCGTCGTCGCATTATCTGTAACTGCTCTC
>JZLH01S0331420.1:13926-23991 GCA_001188425.1 Eucidaris tribuloides | reverse complement strand
TGTCCTGGGGTTATCAGCACAGTGCGTTAACAGTAACGATAGGAGGACGAGGATTGCGCTTCCGTGTTCTCACAAAGGCAAAAAACCGTTTCTGTTATCTTCAGTGAAAACAAGTTGTTGACATACTCCCAGTAGGATGCATTTATAACATTTCTGACACGATTACGAGCGAGTTTGACTTTATCCAATGCTGCGGCAAGTTAGATCGTTGTGCTTGCTTAAAAAGTCTGTGCTTTTTGTTGATCATTCGCTTAATATCACGAGTTATCCACGGCTTCATTTCAGAAGACCGACGCCTCTGAGAAGGAATTGAATCACGTGATGCTGCAAAAAACAAGTCCAGAAAGCCTTCCCAGCTTGATTCAATATCATCAGGATTGATAAATAATTCCCAAGGAGAAAGCTCCAGCAATCTATTAAAATGATCAAAGTCTGCTTGTTTGTAGAGAAGAAATTCTCTTAGGACACTTTTATGGGCAAATGGTTTACTCAGTTTCAGTCGAAAATATATTGCATGATGATCACTCGCTACTGGGTTATCACCCACAGTTACAGAATCAAGCAAGTCCACTCGGTTTGTGTACAGGTGATTAATTGTTTATTCATGCATAACTTGCCATTGGCAGTGTAACTTTCCAAACTTTTTTTATTCTAGGGTGTTTATTTGTCCATATGAACACTACTATGTAGTTCAGATATCAAAATTTGACAATTTTTTTAATTGAAGCTCCACAATGTTAGCCTATCACTTTAATAAAACAGCAGTCCACAGTATATGGGAAATAGGCAAGGAAAACTGGGCATTCCTAGATTTCTGCTTCTAATCACTTTCGTTTTGAAGTACAACGTTTTTTGACATTATCAGAGACTGGTATATAGCACGCATGATTTTCGTTAAAGCCCAAGTTTAGTTTTGGGGATTTTTTTTTATTTGAAAGCTTTATGTCCAAGGGTCATATAACACCAATAACAGATTGTTTAATGTCTTTCGTTTTTTAAATTACTGAAAAATCTTGGAGGGGGGATGGACAGAGATTTTTCATTAATTAATAATAAAAAAGACATTCAGAATCTGTTATTGGTGTGATATGACCTTTGGGTATAAAACTTTCAAATAAAAAAATCCCCAAAACTAAATTTGGGCTTTAACAAGAGGCATTGTTAAGTCTTTTATTTGAATTTTGCGACATTACCGTTTGACATACCTGTTCATCCACTATCTTTCAATACATTTTTGATGTACAATATTTCTGTAGCTGAATTGGATTTGTAAACGGGCAACGTTGGAAAATAACAAGTTTAGACAAATGTGCCTGCGGCGCATTTCGGGTGAAGGTATGAAAAGGTAAAATGTTTTTAGGACGTAGTTATAGTCCGTGAATATAACAATACAGTGACAAAGGAAGCCTTACTGCAGACTTTAGACCATTATTTTCCTCTCCCGAGGCTGGTTATTCAGCAAGGAGCTACATAATGTCGACAGAACTATCGAGTTCCAGTTTGGGTATCTCACTACGTGTGTACAAATGCACGTGACTGAGTGTATTTTTAAGCTTATGGGCTTCCACACAATACAATACAATGTGTATTCATGTGTTTGGGCACTGGTGTGACTATAATGTACGTACATGCATTATAAGTTCAAGTGCATGGAAGTGTACGGTATATTATGTTTAGCCTATTTGTGCGTATGTCCGATATGAAGTGTCAATATATATATGTCTGTTTACGTCGTGCAATAGTGTCCAGTGTCGACCCCCCCCCCCCCTTCCCACAAAGGTGTGGTACGGTAGCGGATCGGGGATTTGTTAATGGAACAACCCTTGACTAATTATGCAAAACAATTTGAAAAGGAAAAGGAACAGAATTGTTTTATAGTCCAAAACAAGGTATTTTCAATTAAAAGACCAAAAACATGAATTAAAAAAAACGAATAAGATATCCAATGGTGTTGAAAAAATGGAGGACCAAAATCCTTACGGATGCTGCAGTCTCCTCAGCCTTCTCAGCCACTAGGCTCGTCAGGAGAAAAAAATTTCCGAAAAAAAAAACAATTTTCGAGAATTTTCTAGACCACACTTTCCCGCCAGTGGCCAAAACTTATCAGGGCAAAACAGCTTAAATCTTGGAAAGGGGTGGGCGTTAGCAAAATTTCGAGAAACACTTAAAATCCCCTGATTTTCATTACTTTAAAAACAATAGAGCGTAGCCCGCCCATGTTCCTCCCCCTCCCCAACCCCTCCCCTCCGTGGCGTCCCCTGAGTGGTGGTCTGGCCGTCATCTGTCATGGGGGTCATCGTGTCTTAAGTGTGTTTTTTTTTACTGTTCTGTAAGGGCCTACAATGATTTATAAGCAGTATAGAATTAAGACTAGATGCGAGTATGAAAACTTCAGATACGCTATTCGCTGAGCTCTGATGCTGTGATTGTGATTGGACTACGGATCTGCGATTTGGGGTAAACAGAAAAAGAGAAGTCAATGCAGGAAGTTAGACTCCTGGGTAGTAGTCTGGCTTCCAGACGTAAGAAACTATCATCAATTAACTGCCTTGAACTAAGACTAGTGTGGTGAGGTCATCGATTAAAGCAGATCATGGGCAGAGGGAGTGTACTCTGGAGGCAGAAAAACTCGGAGATTGAGTGTACTACTCTGGGGGTAGAAAAGGTCTCATAGTCTGGAACCGAGACTATTTAGGGTCTTACTCCAGGATCACGAGATTTCTTTTTACACAACAAACGCGTGTATATATGAAGCTGTGCTTTATCTATATAAGAGTTAACCTTCCTATTTCAAGGTCGAGATTAGGATAATCTATGACTGGAATTTGGATTACAATGAGGCATGGGCTACAGACCTTTTTTGTCTATAGTTACAGTGACTTATATAGAGGACGAGTCGGATAACGATTAGTGTTGGGATAACAATGTTTCGAAAACACGAAGGATAAAGGGTTATGAAAGAAACAGCTTTGGCTTCTCATATTAGAACGAATGAATCTCTCCTAATTTGATTTCTCCTAAATGTGTATTTTTCTATATAGTCATTATTTCTTCTTATTCATTTTTTTTAATTGAAAAATATCGGGTAGGCGCATTCAGTTTAGCAACTACATTGCAATGGTGTCCAGGGAGACGCAAAGTTGTGTGTAGGCCTATTCATTAATTCCTCTCATTAAAAGTAAATTTCCTAATTCATTAAGATTCATGACTCGAAATAATCCTGTGTGGATTGTAGGGCAAGGCCATTTATCGTAATTTTCCGTAGTCCCATCAGTGGTATTTTATAAATCCCTAATGATGATTATTTAAATATCACTAAACCCGTAAACGGTTTGTTCTCCCAAAAGCATGTGCGCGTTTTAAAGAAAATTAATCAATTATGACGGTTATTTATAATGTCGCGACCAAGTACGTTTTAGCAGTGTACCGAGGACTTTCACTGAGTGCAAAAATAAATTACGTGGCTTTAATGTCATTCCGTCATATCCTCGTTCGCAAACTTTGGAGTGTTTGGCAACCTATACAGTCACAATGCTTCTGCGAAACCGCAGATGTTTGAAAACTGAATAGGAACTTTGGTGAGGCATTTGAGCGCAACTATAATGGAGGACTGAGTGAATGGCTTTCATTAAATGCATTCAAAAGAAAAGAATACGTTTGTGGCTCACACTCCGATGTGAGCCACAGGCCTTCATAAATATCAATAGCATAGCTGTAAAGACCGATCTAGCAGGTAATGTTTGTGACTGTGAAATCGCTATTGACGGTGATTCCTTCTACGAATGGGACTGAGGAACTTGCCTCATTAATAAGTCGATTCTCCCAATAATGCGCTAATAAAAATTGGAGAACAAATGTGTTTTCTCATCAGCAGCTTCATCTTAATAAGTTTATAATGTTATTTTTCAATACCAATCTGGAGACTATACGGGACTTTTTTTTCTAGAGCGTTATTTGGTCAATGCCCTACAGTCTAGTCCTGGAGCGGTACTTGGACGCAATTAAGGGTTGAGAAACTGGTCAGCCGATCATTTTAAACTGGGTTGGCCAAGTGGATTAAGACATTATCGTTCTGAGACAAATAATTGGGTTAGAGTCCCAGTGGCGACCAGTTTTTCAACCTTGCCATGTTCGAAAGAGCAGGTTACAGAAATTTGTCGATTTTACGCATTCCTTTGACGAAGTTTCGTGTCGAACAAGTTAAGTACTTGTTTGATGTAACTTTTATTGAACATATTGAAATGCATATAGTCTGCAGTATGGAATGGCCGTCATGTATTTTTTTTCCTCACAGCCACAATATCTTTTAAAATGTGTTTTGTGGTGCATTTTTCTTATATATGTATGTATGTTTGGTTTTGCTATACCCCTGATCTTATTAGTACTTCTCTTTTTTTTATTTATTTTATTATGCGCTCCTTTATATCTTTTCAGTCTTCTGCTACGTCTACATTTGTTGTATTATGGATTTTATGTTTCACGTGAATTGAAATTATCCTGTTTGTTGTTGTTGTTGTAAGAAAAACGTAATAAAATAATATCGGTATATGGTGTTTGAATCAAATAATTTGAATTAGTTTCAACATATGGCATACTTCCTACAATTCAAAGTAAACTGCATATGAACAGTATCATGTTATTGCATCAATGCATGATCAATTTCTTTAAAGGACAATGACATGATTGGGATCACTTGAAAATGCCTCAAGAACTAAGTGAGTTGAAACCTATGTCAAAGTATACACTAACTAAGGTATATATCTTGGCTGGACGGATTTGTGTTGACTTGCTTCTTGAGAATAACGAGTGTGAAAATACCAGTACTAAATTAAGTATGGCCGTGATAGAAATTAATCTCATACAAAACATCAGTTGCAATATAGTGATGGTAATGGTTTCAATAACTAAACATTTGACTTCATAAATCTTACAGAAGAATCTTTGAATACTTAACTTGATCGCAGAAGTTTTATTCAAAACTGACAACTGGTTCCAATCATACTACGTATTTCCTTTACATATTAACGAGTAGTTTTCATCAATTGTGTTTAGGGATAATATTTACAAAACTTAAAGCCCTTTAAAATAAGTTCAGAAACTCTACAGACAATCACGCTTATGCAAAAATATGCCTACAATGCTGTTGAAATGGAAAGGGGGGGGGGTATTTAAATTTTTCCCGAAATAATGTTAATTATGGGTAGTTTTCAAGTGGCAAAATTGTGGATACTCTCGTAATTAAAGGTGTCGATTTTGCTAGATTACCCTTCCAAAAAAAAAAAACTGTGATAGGGGGTAATTTTGCTGGCTTCCCTTCCAAACGCTCAAGATGGTGGGGGTGGGGAAGTTTGCTGGCTTTCTTTCAGCCTGTGACAGAGGGTCGAGATCCTAACACATTTTCGCCCTTAAAGGGCGTACGTCTAAGAATCTGGAACAAGCGTAATATGCATGACCACCTGGGGAGGGGGGGGGGGAGATACTACCTACCTTTCATCTTCGCAATATTTGCACTTGTACTCGTAGCATCGACCCAGGAAGATGTCCCGGATGTTGGGTGTCGTCCCCGCCCCCGTCAGGGTGTTCGATTCTCGCTTGGCTCGTATTCTTCGCGGCCAGCCCGCGTCGCTGACCTGGCTCCCTCCCCGAAGGTCCCCGGCGCCGTGGACGTTCAAGGTGTGACTGGATTCAGGAAGATGTCCAGAACAAAATCGGGAAAACATCGCCACGATCAGAAAGATGATGACGGTCTTGGGTCCACCGAAAATTCCCGAAGTCATATTGCAGTAGTATAAGATGTCCACAGTATACTTTAAAAGTCCCATTTAAGCAGACAATCCACCCACGGGTCTTCGACCTAGCCGGGTTCCCACGACCTCTGTCGTCGGTGTGACGGCAGCAGAGTAGCTAGCTGACAAGCAGACGCTATTGTTGACATTGAAAGACAAGCTTTATGCTGGCAGTTCGACACGAATCTTGGACGGTAGCAAGGAAAACGCCGTGAAGTTGCGGGTCCATTATTCGTCTTGAGTTATGAGAGTTATTTTTGATGGAAGAAGTAAGTAATGTGTTGGTACAGCCTCCGCCATGGCCCCGACATCATTGTAACTGCTCGCGTGACATGAAAGAGATACACTGTAGTAATAAAAACCTGTCATCGAGGAACGGTATTAAAATTAATCAAAATACGTAAAGTGAATATCCAATAAGCATGTTAAATGCACCAATCAACATTTAGACAGAAAGAGAGGTAAATAAATCAAATTCGATTTCCGTATTGTTAAATCAGGATATTGAATTTATTCATCAAATAGGTTACTGTCGGATCCAATTATGATTCCTGGCGGAGAGGAGAATTACGAGATCGTGAATAAAATTATGCGAGGGAGCATGCAGAGCTACCGAATTTAAGAAACTTACTTCTAACCTTATGAAACCGCTTTTCTATTGCACTTTATTCTGTAGACCAGGGGCGGCACCAAGGGGGGTGGGGGTGGCAGCCGCCCCCTAGTTTTGTTTTCCAAATTTGGCCGTGAAAAAAAATTGTGGCCACGAATTTGGTCATGAAATTTGTTTGGCCGCCCGCAACCCCCCCCCCCCCCCGACTGAGAGACTGTTCGGCTGCTGATTTGGTCGCGAAATTGGCCGTGAAAAAATGTTGGCCGCGAATTTGGCTGTGAAAAAAATGTTGGCTGCGAATTTGGCTGTGAAAAAAATGTTGGCTGCGAAAATTTCCCGATTTCGCCACCCCTTGGCGCCGCCCCTGCTGCAAACGGTAGGGTGCAAGGATTATAAATTTTCTTCTCTTTCTCTTTCTTACGTTTGCGGTTTTTTTTTTTTTTTGTTTTTTTTTTGCTCCGGCCACCCCTTTCCCCTCACAAAGTGGCGCTCAGGACACGAGCCCCTTGTACCCTTCTGTAGATACGCCACTGCTAGCGGATAAAACATGTTAAATACCTCGGCAATTTGGAATAGGCCTAGATAAGCGTTTATACTACAAAATGCAGTTCGAAACATTGAGAAAAGCAGCACGCAAAGAAGTTATCTACTATTAAGTGCATACGTATCACCATTCATCACCTAGAAAATAAGACCTTTTTTATAGTGTCAGCCAAAGTAGAATCTTATTATTGTGATATCATAGAATACAGGTATAGGATTATTGAACAAGTAGCAAAACACACACACATATTATATTCATACGCATACACGCAAATACAGGCACACACAACTCAAAAAATCTCCGAGCTGTAAGTAGA
This sequence comes from Eucidaris tribuloides, assembly GCA_001188425.1. Taxonomy (NCBI): domain Eukaryota; kingdom Metazoa; phylum Echinodermata; class Echinoidea; order Cidaroida; family Cidaridae; genus Eucidaris; species Eucidaris tribuloides. Next base: position 16,735 of record JZLH01S0331420.1, on the reverse strand, counting down.
CTGGTCTTATATTCTCCTGGAAACACTCATCAAAAACTATACAAACTTTCATAAAGACGTAACAAACGTTTACATTTCATGTATAAATGTTAAAAAAAATGCTGGCTCAAATTACTTGCTTGTCGCTTATCACTATATAGACTCTCGCAATTTGAGAAACTCGTTGCATTAATTTGTTCCACAAAAATCAGTGACGTAACTACGCCCCTGTGGAAAAAAACAACGAAAGAAAAAGAAAGGAAAGGAAGAAAAAAGTGTAACGAAACTGGGGCAAACCGAGCTAGAAATTTGGTTTCGTGCACTTTCTGAAAAACACTTTCAGCGAAAGTCCTTATCTTATTGAAACGTGTTTCTTTTATTTTGTTAAAAACTGTTTAATCAATTAAAAAATACAGTTGTGGCTCATAAGCACATATAATTCAATGTTTCCAGGTTTATTTTTTAATCTGAACTTCATGATTCTTCATCTTTATAAGGTCTAAAAATGATGCCTTAAAAAATTGCTATTCAAAACGATCATTACATGTTATTCAACTGTGAAAATCTATGAACGATCAAACTAGTCTTCCCCATAGACTGCTGTAATATCATCTGTGCATTAGCCTGTTTACAGACGTTATTGCGCACTGTTAGAACTTGCTGGCGCGCTCGGGTGGGCCCTTCGGTCCCAGGTGGCAGCAAGTGGGGTCTGTGAATCAGACTAAGGCATATTTTGCTAGTGAAAGCAAACGTGTTTAAATTTGGGTTCTGTTGTATTTACTTGCCCATTTCAAAAGTGTCTTAAATAAAATAAATGAAATACTCATAACAGGTAAAATTTAAAATTGTTATGAACAATAACAAAATAGGCCTGTGGGGAAGTCACCAATAACAAGTTCATTTTTCTTGCCAGAGTATACATTGGTATAGTAAATAGTGAAATACAGACAACTGACACGATTAAGTTTGAACTCTGCAGATACCAGTAGATACAACATGGAGCAGACAATGTTGTCATTAGGTTTCATGATGGACTCATGTTTCAGAGCTTTTTCTCCTTACATTGTTTTCATGCAACACCTGTATCGCCTTCAAGGACCATGTTCTTACATTGTGCGCCAAAAGTGAATTAATCAATAAGTCAGAGTGTCTCTTTTTCATGCTTACAAATTATGTAAATACACCAGTATACCATGTACATAATTTAACAAAGTATAGGTGCTAGAAACTCAGTTTAAAAACAGGCGCGGTTTACGGGGGGGGTTAAGCCCCTCTACCCCCCCCCCGCAAAAAAAAATAAACACAAAATCGGACGAAAAGTGTTTTACAATGAAACTATCGTGGCCCTCGGATTGCCCGGAAGCGGTGCACAGTACCCCCTGCAAAAAGGCGTGTATGTCTATTGTGTTCAAATTTGGCCGCAGAGCGACTTTTCGGCGATTGATTTGGCAGCGAATTTGGCCGTGACAGTTTTTTCGGCCGTGACAAATATTTTTTGGCCGCGAAAATTTTCCGCCGATTTCCCCCCCCCCCGAATTTTCGGCTGATGATTTGGCCGCGAATTTGGCCGTGAAAATTGTTTTTAGGGCCGCGAAAATTTTCCGCCTACCTCCCTACCCCCCCCCTTTTCCCCCAGAAATTAATACAATTACCGTATTATACAGTGCATACAGTATACAAGCGCGTATCACAATATACAGCGTGTTTCAAAACAAATTGTGCCAGTGAAAAGCGCCCTCTTTAGCAATTATGAAAAAATGGTGTTGTGACCTGATGATTACATCAATGTCAAGGGCAGTCTCAGTTGTGCTGTTTGTTTTGTTCAATTTGTTTATTTTAATCCTGAGATACCTTTAGTAAACAACGAAAGGGTAAAATCACAATATGCCAATTTTACTACAGTCAATGATAGCAATAGGCCTTTTTTCCCGTAAAGTGGCACCATTGTGGTTTTACTTTTTTGCAGTTAATTGAACATACCTCGAGATTAAAACAAGAACGGAACAAACAGCATTCCCGTATAAAGTGGCACATTACCCTTTCGTTTTTAAATGTATTTATTTATTTAAGATTAAAACAAGCGAATTGAACAGAACTAACGGTATTTGAAAGGTAAGACTATGTTCTTGACGTTGCTGTAAGCATCATGACACACTGAGTATTTTCTAAGTGCCAAAGAGGACGCTTTTCACTTGCGCATTTTTTTTTTTGAGACGCGCTGTATCATCCCTATGTGCAAGGGGTGTCAATCCATTTTTCGGATGGGGGGGGGGGGACAAAAGGAGAAAACATGTCGAAAAATTTTGGCGCGCTCAATTGCTCAATTGCGCAAATTGCAATATAGAATTTGGCGCGCAAAGCGCGCCAAAAAATTGAAAATTTTTTATGTTTAGTAGTAATTTTATGCTAAGTTTAATGGTTTAGTAGTGCTTTCCAGTGCTTTTTAAACATATCCTTGCATTACATATTATGAATATTTCAAGTTGTCAAAATTATTGGGGGAGGCAAATCGATATGTTTGCCCCCCCCCAATGTTATCATTGGGGTGGCGACTGCCCCCCTTGCTACTAAAGGATCGACGCCCCTGCTATGGGAAAGAAAAGGACAGAAAAAGAGGACAATTTGACCATCAACAAGTTCATGCAGTTATTCAACATGAAATAGTGTGTTATAGTACCTAATTACCAATGATAAATTTTGGCGTAATAAGGAATAAAAAACTATTTGCAAAATTAAATCTAATTTTTGAACACTGCTAGTATCGTATTACTGTATAAATCAGAATCGTTAAACAAATGGACAGTAAGGTATTTTTTGTACAAGGAACACA
>JZLH01S0331343.1:48329-62126 GCA_001188425.1 Eucidaris tribuloides | reverse complement strand
AGATAAGTCACGTATTAGACTCTGTAGCAATTAGAGAATCTCGGAAGCAATGGGTTAAGTGTACGCAAACGTATATCCTAATATAGATGTATTAAATATCTCATGAATCCTATGGGAAAACGGTGTTATTGAGTGTGGACAACCCTGTGAATTTCTGTTCATGATTTAGTGATTTACGAGAAGGACATTGGAAGTGAATATCCGACAGTCCTTAGCAGCACAGCCCAGAAGTCAAACGGCCATGATAAAAAGTTAGATTGTAAAAATGGGTTAACTCCAATGTTGTAACTTTGGAGAAAAATGCATTTCTTTGTCCGAGTTTGTAAACGTGCCATGGGAAAAAAAAGTGAAAACCGATATATTTCTTCCTTCCTCCCTCGTGTAATTTGGCTTCAAATGTTATACTATCGCAAGAGATGTGTTGACATTAATAATTCAAATTTTGGTGGAAAATGGATTTGGCACGTTTTCAGCGAACCCAAAATGACAGTGACATGTTTGGGAGATATAAAAAAAATACCTCTCGAACCAAACTGGTTGAAAGATATATCAATACATACACCACGCTTAAGCTGAATCAAGCGTGAACATACTAGCATTTTGGTTCTCTCGGACCTAGCCCCGATAGAAATAGATCCTTAGAATGCTACACAACACATTTGTCTGTCACACGGCATACTGATGGAAGTTATTTCAGAATGAGTCAATATTTGATTACCAAATTTTCACAATAGAATCTTTGCACAGTTTGCTTGAGCCTAGAATAGTTTCACTCCAATTTGAGGGCTACCCCATTCATGTCATTTGCCTTTAAATGTATACGCAGGTGTGGAGGCTATCCCTTGATTTGACTGCGCAAGATAATTCTAGTAATCCCGTTCTAATTACCTACAAATGACAAAAATGAAATGGATGGTAGATAGGGCAGGGGGTGGGAAATAATGGTTCTGTATTGCCCTGCATTGCATTTGAAACATATTCTTGCATTTACGTTTTGTTTTCATGCTGTCAATATTGATGGGGCAGGCAAAACGAAAATGTTGGCACCGCCAATAGTTTTCGGGGGGGGGGGGGGCACTGCTCCCTGCCCCTCCCCCCCCTGGATTGCTGTCTCTGGAGAAGGTGATGCACTATCGCTCAAAACTTCAGAAATACAACTACATATCAGAAACACAGAAACCACATAAGAACAATGCAAAGGTTTGAAGGAAAATCTCTTTTCAGGATTGGCCCAAGGCCGGCTTGTTTGACTTAATGTAGCTTATTCAAAGTTATCAACAGTGTGATCCAATTGTGGTGATATGGATAAGATCATAACATTTGTTTTTTTTTAATGGTTTTATTGGTTTATAACTCCTTTGCGGAATTCTGTTTGATCTCTCACCAGACTGGAATGCTCTTTGCTCCCACATTTATGCGATAACCCGATTTCAGAGACTGTACTGTTCTGTGTCAATAGCTGCTGCGGGCAGGACTTTTATTCTGCATTCGGTACCACAGGCACATTTACTTTCTGACACTCTGGCTAATCAATATATTATTTTAGCGAGCATGCTGGCTTTGTTTTAATTTCTATTTCTCAGGCTAACATAATCTGAGGCCATTGATGCCCAATTAATTACCAAGGCCAGACAACTGAAACGCTAATTACAGTTTGTTGGCTGGTTACATGAATATTGATTAATGTATATCGTAACAATCGATTCTGTACGCACATTTAATATCATGCAGTAAGTCAGCAGCAATTATATTTAGACTTCGATTAAAGGCATAATTTCATAATGTGCTTAGTTTAAAGTAATCTGAGCTTCATACCCTTTCATGCTATAAGTGTCTCAGATAATTTCAAGAAAAAAAAAAAACTGAAGCCCTGGAAAAATTGTACTTCGAAATGATCATTAAGTGTTTTTTGAGAAAAAAAGTGAAAATCTCTTAGTACCTGGGTTTGCTATGCCAAATCTTCCCATAGACTACTGTGTTACAATAAATAGTGCGTCTAATGCATCAGATACCGACGAAGTTTATCAATACATAACTTGCGAGTGGCAGCATAACTTTCCAAAGTTTTGTATAAATGTGTTTTTTTGCCCATTCAAGCGCTACTATGTAGCTGAGATTTTAAAGTTTGCCCCTTCCTTTTTTAGATTGAACATTCACAAGTTAACATGTGCATGTCTTTAAAGGAAAAGCTAAGGTTGTTGATTTTGCATGATAGCCTTGGATCGGAGCCTACTCTCCCTGAATGACAGACATCACCCTTACACAGGGGTATACTCCTCCCCACTCCTTGAGGAGTTTTCCTAGCCCCGGCTGCCACGAAGGCGCTCAAGCCAATTTTACTTCCAAGGGGATTCTCATCCTCTCACGTATACCCATTTGCACTCCAGTGTGGATAGAGTATTGCCCATGAGGTGTTTTACCCATGGACACAGACGCTGCAATGGGATTCGAACCGGGAATCTATCACTCGAGAAACCACTATCCTACTACCCCACGACATCTCTTAAAGGCAGTGGATCTCATTTGCAAACATCCCCGCAGACAGGAAAAGATAACCCACGCCCTTAGGCTAATGATGAAGGGCATGTCTGTGAAATCTGGTGGTCAGTGATGGCCTAGAATTTGAAAAATGCAAAAGAAAACAATAGCCGTTTAGTGTACATTCTATGGTAGGAATTTTTTCTCGCGAGAAAAAACATCAAATCTGAGTCTTACGGTCACTATAATTCCACTATTAAAAACTGAGTTTCCAGCTCCTATATTTTGCTAAAGGTTCCCAGATGGCATTTTCTTCTAAATGCCATTGTATTTATACAATGTTATTTTTTAGGCATGCAAAAGAGATCCACTACCTTTAAACCATCAATATGCCAGTGTTACAAAAGCCCATATAATCGCATGTGATATTCTGAGCATGGTACTGAAGGGAGAAAACTAACAAGATTATCCGAAAAAAATAATGTTACGAGCCACAGCAACGACAAAAATAGAAACTAAATGTTTCACTATTTCACTATTAATTCATCACTAATTGGCAAGCACATATGAATTCGCATCAGTTGTGAACCAGAAACGACTATCACAGGCGAGGTGTTAAAGATTGTGTCAGGGATGTGCAAGTCCATTACTTCCCTTCATTATCAATACCAAACGGTAGTTTAGTACTTACAAATGGTGTGTTGAAAGTCTGAGATCCATACGTCATGAATTTGTTGTTTTATGAGAAAAACTAATAACGACATGTTACCAGAATGTTGTTCTTTCTGTGAGTTTCAATTTTGCTCATACTGCGAATCGCGGTTACTGTGCACTGTAGCAAGACCAGCGCAGCCCTCTGATTGGTTAACGGCTATCCCCCGCGCGACCTTTGGCTAACGGCTGATCGGACCATTTTGGAACTGCACGTGCACGTTTGACGTCGCGGATTTTTTTGAAATTGCTGGCCAGTCATTTGAAAAAGGATGAAGTTTGACCGTCCAGATTTTCACCAAAACTCAATATTTTACCCCAAGTCTCTATGAGAGGTGTTTATTTACATTAATCTTCACATTGGATATGATTTCAGCTGATTTGATTGATATAGATTGTTTTGACGTGCAAATCAATGACACAATCGTTAAAGGTAAATGACATGATTGGGGGTAGTCCTCAACTTGGGCTGAAACTACTCTAGAATCAAGTAAACTATGCAAGGATTCTCCTGTGAAAATCTTGTAGTCAAACGTTGACTCATTCTAAAATAAACAATGTCAATATCACTCGTAGCACTGAAACCTGCTGTGTGGCTCTCTATGGGGCTTATTTTTATCGTCCCCGGATAAAATTAAGATACTCCTATGTTTATGCTTGATTCTCCTTAAGTAAACAAACCACAGACAAATCCTCCCAGGTGGGAGTTGGTATATATTTCAACTCATTTGGTTTTTGAGGCTTTTTCAAGTGTTCCCAATCATGTCACTAACCTTTAACACAGAGTAGTTATTAAAATGTAATTATAAATCATCCCCCGCCGGATAGGCACACGACGTGGCTTTCACCGTTTATTTTCATGACACGAGGAATTCGTTCTCGTCGGCTGCCCTGCAAGGACGTTGCGTTGTTTGCTTTCATGACGTCGTGATAAAATATTCATAACTTTATAAATTTCGCTGTAAATATCTACAGGGTGAATGTACACATATCCAACCATTATTCCATCTATATCTGTTCTATTTGTCCATCATTCTACACATCTGTCAATCAAACTATCTATCTATCTATCTATCTATCTATCTATCTATCTATCTATCTGTCTATCTATCTATCTATCTATCTATTTATCTATCTATCTATTTATCTATCTATCTATCTTTCTATCCGTATATACATCGCACAGCTATTTATCCATCTGGGCAATTCCATGAAATAATCAACTTTTGTACGTCCGACCCCCCCATTTTTCTCCATTCTTTAATGCTTCACTTGTTTTAAACAAACTGCTCAAGCCATGATAATTTAAGAGCATTATAACCCTTTAAAAACAAGACATCAAAGAAATCATTTCCGGAAGGTCCCACATATAAGGAGTCGGACGTGCATATTTTATGGAATTGCCCATCTGTTTATCCATCAATATCTATCAATCTCTATCTATTATGTACATACATATCTATCTATCTATCCATCTATCTATTTATCTATCTATCTACCCATTTATTTATTTATTTATTTATTTATTTATTTATTTATTTATTTATTTATTTATTTATGTATGTATTTATTTATTTATTTATTTATTTATTTATTTATTTATTTATTTATCAATCAATCTATCTATCTATCTATCCATCGCACAACAGTTATTTATCCATCTGCCTATCTACGCCATATCGTGCTTTTTAAAAGCCAAATCAGATATTAATTATTCTATTTACAATATGATGCATTGGGTCATTACATTTCGACACCTGCTGCCTTTCATTAGCTTTCTTCCTACCCATTGTAAATTGCTCATTTACAGTTAACATACTGACACCTCTGCGCGTGGACAGGCAGATAAAACTACAACCTGGCATTATATGCATCTACATGTTTCCATCCATGGGCGCAACCCGTATGTTCTTAAAATTGAGGGCCGCCAGGTATTCTCAAATTATAGAATTACTAACCAGGGATGGTTCTCTTCTCTTGAATCCTCCGCCGCTACCTACCTATCTATCTATCTATCTATCTATCTATCTATCTATCTATCTATCTATCTATCTATCTATCTATCTATCTATCTGTCTATCTATATATTTATCTATCCGTCCAAAGAAATATATATATATTTATCTGTATATATCTATCTATATATCATTCCATCCATGCAACTCTTCTCTTGAATCCTCCACCGCTATCTATCTATCTATCTATCTATCTATCTATCTATCTATCTATCTATCTATCTGTCTGTCTATCTATATATTTATCTATCCGTCCAAAGAAATATATATATATTTATCTGTATATATCTATCTATATATCATTCCATCCATGCAACTCTTCTCTTGAATCCCCACCGCTATCTATATATCTATCCATATATCTACCTATTTTTCTATCTATCTATCTATCTATCCGTCCAAAAAAATATCTATTTATAAATCAGTCCGTCCATACAACACTGCAACTTTTTTTTTATCTATCTATCAATCTATTCATTAATCAAACAACCAATCTATACATCTATCTATCTATTTCCCCGCCTACCTACCCGTCTCTCTATCCATCTACCTGACCTATCGGTAAGCCTAACCTACCGTACTACCTACCTACCTACGCTACCTACCCTACACTACCTAACCTACCTACTAAAGTCTTCTACTCCCACCCACTTTACATACGCTACCTACCCTACCCTACCTACCTACCTACCTACCCTACGCTACCCACCAACACCACTTACCTACCTACCTACTACCTACTACCTACTACCCACTGCCACTTACATACCTACCATAATACACTACGCTACCTACCTACCTACCTACCTACCTACCTACCCTACCTATCCTATTCTACCTACCTACACTACCACCTACCTACCTACCTACCTACCTACCTACTACTATCTACCCTCCCTACTCAAAAGTATTGCAACATACACTATAACGCATGCATTTCGAGTTGAAGGGGTATTTCTGTAATGATGTCCTAATGAAGTTTATTATTAGAAAATACCAAATTATTTAGAAAGAAATCAATGAATATAATTTCTCCTTTCTTCTCCTAGGCGGAGAGATTATCAAATGCAGGGGCACCCACGACAGAGGGGCTGGAACATAAAACTTAAATATTTTTTTGCCTTCCTGTAGGGGTGGGGTGTTTATTCCCTCTAGCATCGTAATTCGACTTCATATTTGCCGTCAAATGGTTTTGATGGTTTGGAAAGACTTCCTACTAACAGAAAATGCCAATATGCTCCTTTGATGCGGTCTCAGAAAGAAGACACCACGCCGAAAAGAGGAAAGCGCCTCCCATCTTCATAAGACAGTGAAATAGGAGAATAAGACTACCAATTCAAGATGATGGTCTTCTCTCCACATTATTGTATCCAATGCACTGAAAAGTCGCATGACAGTAAAGTTTAGGATGTTTGCAATAGTAAACCGCCATTAGAATTCAGAAAGAATAAGAAATTACAACGTGAAGAGGTCTTGTCTAAAATATGGGGCGTATCCTCCTTACCACTGTCTTATGAAGATAGGAGGCGCTTTCTTCTTCGCGGCGTGGTATCTTCTTTCTGAGACCGCATCAAAGGAGCATATTGGCATTTTTTGTTAGTAGGAAGTCTTTCCAAACCATTAAAACTGTTTGATGGCAAATATGAAATCGAATTACGATGCTAAAGTAAATAAACACCCCACCCCTATAGGAAGGCGAAAAAATGTTAAATATGTATGTTCCAGCCCCTCTGTCGTGGGTGCGCCTGCATTTGATAATTCTCCGCCTTGGAGAAGAAAGGAGAAATTATATTCATTGATTTCTTTTCAAATAATTTGTTATTTTCCAATAATAAACTTCATTAGGACATCATTACAGAAAGAACCCTTCAACTCAAAATGTAAGCGTTATAGTGTATGTTGCAATACTTTTGAGTAGGGAGGGTATCTATCTATCTATCTATCTATCTGCCTATCTATCTAATTTATCTGCCTACCTCTCTACATATATTTATTTATTCATCTATCTAGCCATCTATCTTTCTTTCTATGTATGTATGTATGTATGTATGTATGTATGTATGTATGTATGTATGTATGTATGTGTGTATGTATGTATGTATGTATCTACCTATCTATTTATCTACCTACCTTCCTATTTATCTATCTATCTATCTATCTATCAATCTATCTATCTATTTATCTATCTATTTATCTACCTATCTATATATCTATATATCTATCTATCTATTTATCTATCTATCTATCTATCTATCTTTCTTTCTATCTATCTATCTATCTATCTATCTATCTATCTATCTATCTATCTATCTATCTATCTATCCAGTATGTCAATTGAGTTATCTAGTTAAATTTGAAACGGAAATGGAAATGAGAATGTTATTTTTGGTGACAGACAAGGTTTTGATGTTCATCTGTATGCATGAGTTAGATACAGCCTGACCAGCTGCTGTATGTCATTAAACAATAACATGTTACTTTGTAGACTTGTGTTACAGAAAAAAAGGAAACGCTATAACTAAGAGTGCCACTGCTGAAATCTTCTGTTTTTCTTCATAAGAAACCAAAAGAAGCGACTTTTGGTTAGGTAATTTAATTCTAATCCCTTTGACCAATTAACGTATTTTATTTGTCACACGGTGTATGAACTTTATGCTGTTTCTTTTTGAATGAAATCGAATATCACGGTGTTCATTCTTTGATAGAAAAGTGTTTTCAACGTCTAAATGTAGAGTCAGTTGTAGATTGTTTTGTTTTAATATGAAATTTGCTATTGTCAGTGTTTGAAGTAATTGACAGTATGCATTTACATATGGTATGGAAATGATAATCAAAATGGAACGACAGTTTATCTGGGTGATACAATGAAGAATGTGTGATCTTCTGTATTAAAGTGTAAACTCTTTTGCTCTAGAAATTCTTGTAATATCAATCCATTCCAAACTTTATAAGTTTGACAAATCTCACTATCTTTGTGCTTTATATCTGCATAATCTTGTATACTGTTTTGTTCTTTTGTTCTCCTGCAAGTAATCGGGCATATGTTTATAAGATAAATCAAAGCCTATCACCTAATAATGATTTCAAAAAAGAAAGAAAACGTCTATGTGCCTTGCATCTAACCACCCATCACACATATCAACCAGATGCTCTGCCTGCGAATCTCTTAGACTTCCAGGCGCCCACATCCGTACTGTCACACGCGGTAAAAGTCCGGGGCTGTCGACGTAATAGAGTTTGAAAGGCATCTCCTCACATCAATGTCGGATGTCTCTCCTTATTCTCAAAGTGATGTATTTCACACTTTTTTCTTGGTGCAATTCTCGTGTCTTTTTCTTCATTACTTCGCCTTTTCGCCACTTGTACTTTTAACCCTCTTATTCACGTGTTCTTTCCCCGATTTCATTTAAAGCCCATTGTCCATGTTTCCAACATGATGTCTCTTGTAGAGTACTTGACACCATGTCCGAACCCCCTCCCCCATTATAAGAAGAAACAAGACACATTGTCAGTTTACCATGATCCTCTTGGAGATTTAACTTTGTCCATTTTTTCTCAGTTATCTTCCCTGATTAAATCCCATGTTCCCTAATTAAAATGACAACAACAATAGCAGCAGCAGCAACAGCAACAACAACAACAACAAATACAACGACACAGTAATAAAACCAATCTCTTTGGCGAGATTTATGATTCGGCCTTTAGAAAAAGTCAAGAAGTACAGAGTTTATGTTAGTGACGTAATCACATTCAATCATATAAAAATGTAAGTTTAGATGTCCTTTCGTGAGCAATTTTCGCGATATACATGTAGATAGGGTTTAGGATTTGCAAGTCCATCACTTAATTCCTTTTATTATCATCACCAAGCGGTAGATAACTACTAACAAATGGTGTGTTGAAAGTTTAAGATCCATACGTCACGAACTTGTTGTTTAATGAGAAAAACTAATATTGATATGCTACCAGAATATTGTTTTTTCCGTGACATAAAATTTTGCTCGAATAATTGCAGAACACGATTGTGTACGTGATTTGCATTTATAACCAGTTGACTATACGTATACTGATATGGTTAAACGGCTGAACTCTGCGTAACCTTCAGCTAGCGGCCAATCAGATAATTTTGTAACTAACGGAACGTGCCCGTCAGTTTGCAAAATTTGAAGTTTAACTGTCAGGATTTTCAACAAAACTACTTTTTCTACCCAAAGGTTCTGTGACAGGTGTTTTTTTATATTAATCTTCGCATTGTGAACGATTTGAGTTGATTTCATTCATTTTGCCCTTTTTTGTTGTTGTACAAATCCTGCACCCTATCTTTAAAGCCACTGCCTAACTTTTGCCAAAGTTAAAAAAATGTGAGCTACATAATTCTCCACGCTCAAAGTGTCTTTGACAAGGTCTAAAAATGAAGCCCTGAAAAAAATTGTATTTCAAAATGATGATTTAGTGCTTTAAAAAAGTGAAAATCTACAAGCATTCAAATTGACCAGTTTCACCTACCCATTTCCTCCCATAGACTTACTGTGTGCAGATCTAGGCTATTTCATCATCCACCGGAGTAGAAATTACTTAGTCATGCATACCTTGCCATTGGCAGCATAACTTTCCAAACTTTTGTATTCTAGGGTGTTTATTTGTCCACTTGAACACTACTATGTCGCTCAGATATCAAAGTTGACAATTTTTTAAAGTTATGTTGATGTACACATCTATTTTCAATCAATCAATCAATCAATCAATCAACCAATGAACAATCAATCAATCAATACAATCAATCAATCAATCAATCAATCAATCAATCAACCAATGAATCAATCAATCAACCAATGAACAATCAATCAATCAATCAATCAATCAATCAATCAATCAATCAATCAATCAATCAATCAATCAATCAATCAATCAATCAGTCTTTCTATCTATGTATCTATGTATCTATCTATCTTTCTTTCAATCTATTTATCTATTTATCTGTCTATCTATCTATCTATGTATCTATCTATCTTTCTTTCAATCTATTTATCTATTTATCTGTCTATCTATCTATCTATCTATCTATCTATCTATCTATCTATCTATCTATCTATCAGCTGTATCGATCTATCTATTCATGTATTAAATCTAATTTTAAGAGTAAAAGCTCATTTATTATGAAAGTTATAGATTTAGGGATTTTCTTGTGCGTTTTGGCTATCCAGGGGATTACTGTTTTGTGCAATATAAGCTATTTAATAGTTTCAAGAGCATAAAATATAGCACATTCTGTTAATCCTTTTTGGATAGTTTTATCATATTAAAAAACGCATTTTTTATTGTGTTAATTAAGTAATGAGTACTGGCTGACTTCAAATCACAACGTACACAAAGTCTAACACACCAATGTCGTTTATAAATTATCATGATCCCACACCTGCTCTTGTATAACGAAGACATAAAACGTGTCGATATAAATTGTACATTCCTGACATCCTATTACAAATTTGACATTGAAGTTCTTTCCTTCTCACGATATAAATAATTCACCCAGGCCATTATCTGTAATGCACTTCCTTAACAATCCGAAAATCCAATTTTCCAAGTCCAAATCCTGTCAGACAGGAGTCTCGCGTCTTTATAGATGATTCCTTTCCCATCTAATTGTTTCAATCGACAAGATTGATGGCGATGATTTATGAAGAAAATCTAGATTTTTATGAAGGACAATTCTTGTGACAAGGATTACAGCTGAACACTCGCAACGTAGGTTTGTCGAAGTAAATCGTAGATGTCCACATTTCCCCACTAATAGCAGAAATATAATTTCAGGGTTAGTAACACTGCCTATCAATCTGCTGGAAGAAAATTACTATTCTACAATTGATATCAATTCCTTGTAGAGAGATATAATTTAGCTAAAGTGAAAATAAAAGTGAAATTTTCTTAGAAGCCACTGGCTAACATTTATACCACAGTTAAAAAAATGTGAGCTACATAATCCTCCATGCTCCGAGTGTCTTTGATAAGGTCTAAAAGTAAAGCCCTGTAAAAATTGTATTTCAAAATGATTATTTAGTGCTTTAAAAATGTAAAAATTGTAAGTTGACCGGATTCACCTGCCCATTTCGTCCCATAGACTTAATGTGTGTGGATCTAAGCTATTTTTTTTTTACTCGCGCCGAGTAATAATTGTTTATTCATTCATATCTTGCCAGTGGCAGCATAAATTTCCAAACTTTTGTATTCTAGGGTGTTTATTTGTCCATTCAAACACTACTATGTAGCTCAGATATCAAAGTTTGACAATTTAATTGAAGTTCCACAATGTTAGCCTAGTATTACCTATTTATGTTTTTGGTAAGTCTACACACAAAAAAACATACCCTGGAGCGCTTCAACTTTGGGAGACATTGATGAAAAACAGTTACGGGGGGTGGGGGGGGGGGGTGGGCAACTTTTTGCCAAAGCAACTGTATGTATGAATTCCTGCCCCTGATAGTCGTGCCCATACACTCATGCTCATAATTATAGACATATTTTAGAAGTTGTCATTTTTCCGTGAACGGTACATCTGAGATTAATATTTACTCACCCCAGGTGAAACAATTATAATCTAAGAATTTCAGGAATGCTGAGCATTTTGTAGTGTCCGACTCGACACTTAAACCTGTGTTTATAAATGGCGGTATTGTTGTTGTTGAGTCACGTGGTGGTTACGCGCGTTATTAGACTTGCAACAGACAATTTTGATGTTAATTTAATGATAAAAGACATTAGATACAAATTTATCAGTTTTGGTTTTTTTTACTTTAATTTAATACTTTTTTCATGATTTTTGTGGATTAAAAAAAATCAATATGTAATTGTTATTGCGTTCAAGCGTATTTTAGTTTTTAATTTAGTCATCTCAGGAAATTCAAAAATTGCTTCACATACTGCAGTTTTGTGAAATAAACACTTGTCTTGAAAATTTTGGACGATATAGGAGAAAGAACTTAAGTATGAACAACATTTTCCATCATTGAGCATGAGCGTATTTGTTGTTCTCTGATTTATGACTTTCAACGTATGATTCAATTGACGACTAACGTGTGTGTGTGTGTGTGTGTGTGTGTGGTTTTGTGTAATATTCATGATACACTCCAAAAACGGAAATGTTATTTCATCATTCAGAAGGGCCGATGAGTGACCACACTTTACAACACTTTCTAGATGTTATATTCTACCTTTTATTCCGCTGGAGTAAACATTTATAGTGTCGGATCCACAAGGCTGAAGTTAAATAGAACATGCAAAAAGAGTGGTCACTCCTCGGCCCTTTTAGCTGTTGAGATAGCATTTCAGTTTTTAGAGTGTACCTGTAATTTATAGATTTACAATCAACTGATCAATCCGAGATTACA
This sequence comes from Eucidaris tribuloides, assembly GCA_001188425.1. Lineage (NCBI taxonomy): Eukaryota > Metazoa > Echinodermata > Echinoidea > Cidaroida > Cidaridae > Eucidaris > Eucidaris tribuloides. Next base: position 49,537 of record JZLH01S0331343.1, on the reverse strand, counting down.
TAGACTTTGGTTTGATTTGTTGATCTATTCATTTGATGTCATTTCTGGTGGACCGGGAGGGGGTTGATTGTCATAAATCAACCTTCACATGGACTTGTTTTCCTGGCGATCGTGAAGGTGACTCGCGGCCATATTAATTCTTAACGTATATACATTGTAATCCGACACGCAAGTGCGATAATGTTTTGTTTTCTGTTGTTTCATTCTTTTATCTACTTCCTTGAAGTGAAAATCCTACGTGATCCGGATAAAGCAAGAAATCCTTCATCCCGGATTATAAAGTCAAGTAGCTAGCTTGGCTATTTTTAGAGGGCATGAGCGTGTGGGATTGCATTTTATGTCTCGTTGATTTTTATTGTTGATCTGCCATTGAGGTTGTGATCCGATTTATTTCATTGTGAAACAATATAGTTTTGCTTTGGACAGTGGGGGCCAATGTTTTATCAAAACAGTGTGTGAACTGTCCACCTACTGGTCATTTTTCTTTAATTAGATCTCAATGAAATCACATAACGATGAAAAGCTTTGTCCAAAAGGCACTTAATCCACTTCAATGACTTTTGAGAAAAAATGTATTATTTTGATTGAGTTCATACAAGTATCTATACCAAACAGAAGTGAAAAGTATGGTCTTGTTTTGTTTCGGTAATTCTTCAGATATAACATTAATATGACCGAAATAAATATGAGATTAACAGACATATGCTGCGTGTACCACTACTCTACCTCTTCGTCAACAACAACTTCTACTACTACAACTATTACTGCTACTACAACTACTCTACCTCTTCGTCAACAACAACTTCTACTACTACAACTATTACTGCTACTACTACTACTACTACTACTACTACTACTACTACTACTACTACTACTATCTGCTTATTTTTTCTCATCCTCCTCTTACTAAATTCTTCTTCCTTTTCTTCCCTCCGTCTATGTTCTTTTCTTTGTTTTTCTTTTTCTTCTTGTTCTTCTCGTTTTTCTTGTTCTTGTTCTTGTTCTTGTTCTTTTTTCCTCCTCCTTCTTTTTTCTTTTCTTCCAGTACTACCTGTATATTTTACCACAATAACGATAGGTACATCTGCTACTACACGACGACAACAACAACACCACCACCAACAACAACAACAACAACGACAACAACAACAACAACTACTACTACTACTACTACTATTAGTACTACTACTATTACTACTACTACTACT
>JZLH01S0331343.1:32145-42145 GCA_001188425.1 Eucidaris tribuloides | reverse complement strand
TATCAAGTGACCTTGCAATGAATTGAACTAAATAGTTTGGGATAAATACATTTAAAGCGCGATTCGAGCACTCTTTTCTGCAGTGTGCCATTCTACGCGGTTAAACAACGATTTATTAGATGAGAAAAATGAGACCTCATGGTCGTAAATGACCCTTTTACGTTACAGGTAAGGTTCAGCTTTTGTGCACCGGTAGATTCGAATATCACACAAGCTGCTGCAGTCATGAACCCTCCCAGTACTATGTATCAAATCTGCATAGTGTTGGCATGTAATATTCGAGTGTGGTTCTGAAAATGGTAAAACATTGGCTGTTTAACCTTTGGGGTGTTTTTTTTTCGCCAATTTGCACGGATCATAAATGCACAGAATATAGTGGGTAGGGTTTTTACTAATCTCTTTTAATTTTGTTACTTCATACAGTACCCTTCTCATGGGCCCATCAAGTCATTCATACTTTTTATGCATGTAAGAAGTGTGCCTACTGTGCAAAAGCTACGAATTGCGTAAGAAACCTGAATTGAACCAGAAAATCACATTATAAATGTGGGAAATGAGGATAATTTTTTTTGTGAGAGAACTGACATGAAATCATTCTGACTTTCTAGTGCAGGGAAACAAAAGCTGTCTTTCCCAAATGAGAAAGAATTCGGTAACATAACTTTCGTAATATGTTAGTTAACCGGTCCAGAATTGTTAAATTCAGATCGTTCTTTTGGCTCTTAGAATGAAGGGCACTTTAAAGTCAATAACTTCCATACGTTGTAATCAAGGATGGCGTTTTAACATTTCATCTAATGACATCTATAGACCCGGTATTGTCATAATACGATACGAGCTTTAGGATGAAGTTCTGTCTTTATTCTGTGGACGTTATGATAAACGGAAGTGTGGGCCCATATTTCGATTAATTTACCGAACATTATAATGTTATAAATGTCGACAGTCATAACTCAGACATCGAATGATCCTTTTGACGACGGGGCCCTTTGCAGGTTCTTCTTAAAGTCGAGTATTAAAATGCAAATATTGATATCGATTCTTGTTCGGAATGATTCCGTATAGTAAAATGCCGGTGGATAAACCATTATGGCATTTTTTATCGATCATTATCCTAATATATTTTGTTCATCACATCGCTCATTGTAACGTAAATGATATATTGACGGCAAACAAATCAAAATGTATATCGTACTCACTTGGGTTTATGTGTCTTTTGTAATATAGGTGCTCCTTCATTAAGACAGGTAAGAATACATATTATGCAGATACAGATGAATCACATTTAATATACAATCAATATATAATTTAAACATAATCCTGGTGGAAACTGTGGTCAGCTTATTCTAAGGAAGATTTGAAACAGACACAGTTAGCTACTGTAAATTCAGATCAGCAGACTGTTTAGATAGCAATAATGTCGGCCAATGTGAAGGAGTACAGAGATGGTTTGGGGGAAGGGATGGCGTTACAGTTAGCATAAAGCTATGGTTAGACGGTTCACCAGTTCGATACGATTTGATTCCAATATAACACACATTTTCCATACATCCTACATTAGATCGAGATATCTGTTTCGTAGTCTACAATGGGCTGCATAAATACAGGTTAAAGCGGTACCTCGCTCATACAGTAATATTGTTATAAAGCCAGCCTGACTATGCATTTTTCTTTTACTTTTTAGTTGGGAAATATGCATTTCCATGTTTATTTTGTCAAGAATTCAGTGCTTTTACGGACCACGTGGACAATATAGCCAGAACAATATCGCCAAGACAGTACAACACATGCGTTGCTTTTATCACAATACCTGTTACCTTGCTCAATGGCCTGTATTAAATGAGAACAAGGTGTCATCATGATCATCAGATCTTGTAAATGCGTCATATGATTCACACGATGAACGGGTCTGTGGGGAAATTTAGGTGCGAGGTCTTATTTGAACAAGGGCAGGGTGATCAACACCGAAGACCTCCGACATTTGGTTACCGATAAACGTAATTTTCAGCGAACGATACACGTGGTAAGTTGAATGGAATGCGAGGGATGAAGAAGGAAGGAAGAGGGCGAAGAAAAAAAGATAGAAGAGAAGAGAAAAGGAAGAAGAAGAAGAAGAAGAAGAAGAAGAAGAAGAAGAAGAGTAGAAAGGAGAAGAAGAAGAAAAATGAGGCCAGAGAAGAAAAGAAAAAGAAATGATAACAATAATAATAATAATAAGAAGAAGACGAAGAAGAAGAAGAAGAAGAAGAAGAAGAAGAAGAAGAAGTAAAAGAAATAGAGGGGAAGAAGCATTAAAAAGATGATGACGAAGAGACGAGAGACGCACAATAAAAGAGCAAAAGCATAAAAAAGAAAAGAACAACAACAACGAGCAGATAATTTGTTGAAAGGTATAAAGGATAATATGATGATGAAGACGACGGGGAGAAAAGATGAAGAAGGAAGAAAAGAGAGGAAACGAAAAGAAACAAAAAAAAAGAGAAACAATTAAGAAAGAGTAGATACGTCGTGACAGCGAGAAGGCGTAAAAGACGGGGAGAAATAGAAAGGGAGGTGGTAGAAGAGCGAATGGCAGAAAGAAGAACAGTATGAAGTAGTAAGAGGAGAAGACCCTAGAACGGATTCATATTATATCACATGTACTATAAATAGACTGATATCATTAAAATCCATCGCTAATCCATTCTTCTAAGTGACAATTTTTACAACTCATTCTTAACGGTCATCACTGTATCTCCAAATGTTCTGAAGCACACGACAGTTCTCCGTTAACGCATTTCAAGTTAATAACAACTTATAGCTGATATTTCATGATGAGGTGGTAAATATGTGTGAAAAAAAAAGAAATTACATCATCTCAGCGATAACGCGTTATTTAAAGGGAGAAGGAGCCAGCAACTAACAGGCATAAGTTAAGAAAAAATTGAGTTCTCGCAAACCAATCAGATCGCACATGCTTTGGTCTGATGCATGCCGCTCGACGTGTGTTAATCGCGCTGTGGTAATGTATGCATTGTTTGAATCGATAAGCTCCTCCTCCTGCATGTTTTATCCCAGGATAAAACTTTCAAAGACGTAAAATAAACAGAAATTAACTAACTTATAGGGCATTGCTGAGGTTGAGTATCACACAGTCCCCCTTATTTACGCTGTCTTTATCACCATGTACCCTAATTCTCACAATACTCACGTCATTCTTATTAGCTTATGTCTGTTAGTTGCTGGCTCCTTCTCCCTTTAATGCATTTCCTATAATAATACGCGTTTCGAGTTGTCAAAAGATGCAGGTGAAACCCATCTATTGCTATAACGAGACACCCGTTTCCAAGAGCTCAACTGACTGTGCGCCGAATATGTAGCGGCGATCCTCTAAATACCTTGGAGACAAAAGTGTAGCGCACTTCCAAGTTAAGTGTGGTTCCACGTTAGTGCGAAAACGAACTACGCGTAAAAAATGATAGGCACACATATCGCGTTTTTCTCCCACACGATTTAGCAATTACTCCGAAGGCACGCCACCATTTTCTCGCTTGGGATGATGATAAAGTTGCTTTAGACGGGACCTAGACACCTCGTAAGTTACACGAAAGGGCATCGCATCACCACTTCGCTATATTTTTGAATGATTTTTGTTAGGCATACTTGACAATTGAGTCCCCTCGTGGATTGTCCTCGTGTCACGTTAGAGTATAGTATCACCCAATACCGAAGCAGACACGTGCCTCTTTTTCTCTCAGATACCCTTGTTATGAATTTCGATACGTGATGTAATAAAATAGAATGGCAAAATAGAAATGATAAAAACAAATGGAATTGTTATTCATGATCTCTTATTATAATTACGAAATCAATTGCTGTATCGAACGTAACGAAACATTTGATACATGTCATCCATTCCAATTTTGTAATGACCTGATCAGTCGTCGAGTACGTGCAGGGGAAATGCATCAAAGTAAGTCCTCAATGATAACTTGTGTGGATGTAAATCACCCCTGTTTGATCCAGAGATAAATGCTCTATTACCGTATTGGTGAATGATATTTGAATTTCTTCTTTACCACCATGCCTTGAATTGAAGGATAAAGGATGCCATGAAAATAATATGCAACCATTGTTTGCTTTGGAAAATTACTATGTCATCGTGTAAGAGGTCACGATAACCTTATACGTTTGATGTAAAAGTGTTGACCGCAATTTGATATTGCTTTTTTTCTCTGTTTTCGGTTTTGGTATATAACCTTTATGAATGATTAACCCAACATTGATAACCAGTGTTGCATATAGATTGTAAAGCTACTGTCACACTGTGCCGTCTGATGATTCCGTCTGCCTCCGTCTAAAATATTTACCTCAGACGGTGTCTGACGGTGGCAAATGGATTGAATAGAATGGAACAGAACGGAATTGCACCGTCTGTCAATGTCTAGATACGTTTGTCATCCAGTTAGAAAACGAATTAAAAGTCCAATAAACGTTTAATAAACGTACGCGTTCGTTTTTCAGACGGAATCGTTAGACGGCGCAGTGTGACAGTAGCTCTTAATACAACCATTTTCTCTGCCACACACCGCTGTTAAAGCTACTGTCACACTGCGCCGTCTAACGATTCCGTCTGAAAAACGCACGCGCACGTTTATTGGACGTTTATTGGACTTTTACATTCGTTTTTCAGCTGTTTTACAGACGTATCTAGACGTTGACAGACGGCGCTATCCCGTTCTGCGCTGTGTAACAATTCCAACTGAAAAGTGAATGTGTACGTTTATTGGACGTTTGTTGGACTTTTACATTCGTTTTTCAGCTGTTTTACAGACGTGTCTAGGCGTTGACAGACAGTGCTATCCGTTTCAAATTTTGAACATGTTCAAAGTTTGAAACGGCCAGCGTCCGATCGCGAATTGGCGTTTTTTGTTGTTGTTTTCATCGTAACTCGGGCGGAATCTTACCGGTATAGACGTTATTGTTGTTTGGCAGGCGGACAGCTGTCCACCTCCAGCCACGTGCAAGAAAACAGCTGAATAACGTCGGAGAAACATTCACTTAACGATAATTATATGAGCGTACTTTAGCCGTTTTTTAGCAGTTCCGTTCGTTACTCACACGTTATTCTTGCGCTCGATGTTCCCGTTAGTTGTTCTGAATGAAGACGTTACTTATACTTAGCAGACGTTTCTCATGCTTATTTATACGTAACTCATACTTTCCTATACACCGTTCATGGCCATTTGCCACCGTCTGACACCGTCTGGGGTAAATATTTTAGACGGAGGCAGACGGAATCGTTAAACGGCAGTGTGTGACAGGGCTTTTAACGATTGCGTCTGCCCCCGTCTATAAAATTTATCTCAGACGGTGTCAGACGGTGACAAAATGGTCATGAACGGTATAGGAAAGCATGAGTAACGTCTAAATATGTCTGAGAAACGTCTGCTTCAGCAGAAGTTACGTCTTCATTCAGCCCATGCAGCTTACGGAACATCGAACGCAAGGGTAACATCTGCGTAAGTACTACATGTATGAGTAACGAACGAAACGGCTGAAAACGTCTGAAATTTGCTCATGTACATGTACTCGTTAAGTGAATGTCGGCTGTTTTCTTACCGGCTCCACCGTTCCATAGACGTATTGTGTACTCTGTAACTGGAGATGGACAAGCTGTCGGCCTGGAAAAGAACAATAAATACCGGTAAAATTCCGCACGAGTTACGATGAAAACGGCAAAAACCACGAGAGTAACATATGAGAACCGCCAATCGCGATCGGAAGCTGGCCGTTTTAAACTTTGAACATGTCCAAAGTTTAAATGGCTGCAGCTGCCAACATCTAGATACGTCTGTAAACCAGATGAAAAACGAATTAAAAAGTTCAATAAACCTACTCGTTTTTTTTTTCAGACGGAATCATTAGACAGGGCAGAACGGGATAGTACCGTCTTGCAACGTCTTGGTACGTCTGTAAACCAGCTGAAAAACGAATTAAAGAGTCCAATAAATGTACACGTTCGTGTTTTTTTTTTCAGACGGAATCATTAGACGGCGCAGTGGAATGCTGCACATGATTGGATGAATGGTCTCATGACACTAAAGCACCTAAAATTTATATTGAAGTGCAATCACAGAATGCAAATTATTATTATCCCCTGATCAACTGTACAACACAATTCGAAAAAAAAACCCAAGTGTAAACGACGCGTCGTGTCAGTGAACTCTTGGTTATTAACATGTAGAGTCATGCTTCGGGAACGTAAGTACATGGGTGCCGTGGGGATAATTTCAATTTTAGAAGTATGTTGAGGTTCATTTTGATGAAAATGCGCTTTAAGAAGATAGGAAAATGGGTTCTGCAATATGTTATTCCACTTTTATGCTATACATAAGTGAGACTTACTTTTCTTACTTAAGAAAACTTACGATGGCTAGCGGTTTTGGTTTTCATATAGAGGGCGTCTAAAGAGTATAGTGTATAATTAATTTTGTCCATCATGCAGACTCTCTTGTCGTAGAAGTACCTCTTAACATTTCTGCTATCAGACGAGGAAGCAATTTGCCTTTCCGTCATGTAGTTTCAATCAAACATGAACAGACAAGTTGTTTAATCGTGCACTTTAAGAAATCCTTAAAATAGAAACATTACAAAGTCTTCTTTCAGCGAATGTTTTCACAATTATTTTCAGATGATGGAAATGCATATTAAGGAAATTCACATTGGATGGATGCATTATCTGTAGTCTGTAATGATGTTAAACTTGCATTCTGTTCGTTACAAATACATAGTTGTGTGTACTTAACACACATTAATTTCCTGGTACAATTAAAATCCGAACGTAAAATTACACAAATTATTCTCTTAACACCGGTGAATGTATTGAATACGTTTCAACAAATACCTCATACATGTAGTCAATATTAATATACATGTATGCTTTTATGATGTAATACATATTAGCTCAAATTTTTTAGGACCGCACACGAAGGGTTTGCTAAACTAATGGCACAATCTTCATTTTCTGCTTTTTGCAGAATAAAAACAGTCAATTTATCCTGGTTTTGTTGCGAGTAATTGTTCACACATACTACAGATCCACGACCTATTGGCTTAGACACGCTGCTTGCCCATAGCTGTCACAGGTGAATGATAAGCTTCGCAAATAATAAGGCCCTATAATACACTCGGATTCCTTAAACTTTCAAGAATGCGTTAAGGAGCTTAACACCACTTTGGGGATGAGAAGCAAGTCTGGTTGTCAGGTAGACGACTTATGATTTTACTCTCAATGATATGTAATCAATCACTTCAGTGTTTGCTCTACACTGGTAGTGCATTATCATGATATGATGTAAATCCGTTTTTGCCAATGTGTTTGGATGTAATCGGTCACTGCGACGGGTTCCACTTCCATATAGGCGCCAGAAAGAAAACGTTTTACATAAAGTCATAATTCTGTCATGGTTTGTGGCTTATTGCGCGGAGACCTTTAAAATTTACATTTTAAAACAAACAAATCCTGGTTTACATACCAACCAAATACATAACAGCGTCCATGATCTCAGTGATTTATGAATTAATCTTGGGATCTTAAATCATTTTGTGGGTGTAATTTAATTAAGGAAAGCCTATTAATCAGGCGGTATGCACTAGTCAGGAAGACGTGTTTATGGGATACTTCAACTTGACAACAGTGATATGTTGTCATATGTAATCAATCGTAAAACGTAAAACTTGGTAAGAAATTTAATTTATAAACAATAGAACGCGAGGCAAAAGGGCATCCTTAAATAACTCCCTCTTTTCAAATTGAAACCAAATAAAAATAGGGCAATAGCAAACGTAAAACAAAAAAAGGCATTAGTGGAATACGACTTTCTAGTACTAAATAAAACTAAATATGAGTTCTTGAAGGATCATCAAACAATGGTGATGTTGAGAAGGGGCAGCTGCCCCTTAGAATGTGGTTTATCGCAGTCCATAATTCTGGAGGTGATAAACAAATTGATCATTATATCTATGCAAAAATGGGTGATAAATTGTTAACTGTTTAAAATATCAATGATACATGTAAATCATTTGAAATTTGGTCGTTGTTCAATTTATATTTTGTAACAGTAGTCTATAGGTGTCAGACAATGCATACAGCTTTCACCCGCTGCAAGCGAAGCAAGGATTGCTTGACATTCGTCCAAGTACACTGGTGTGAGTTTATAAGCTTTGATCAGCAAGTATTCTCTTTTTACTAGATGATGCACAAATCAGGTCTGCTATATTCTGATTAGTTTGACAGTTGTATAAACTTCAAACTAAGTGAACGACGTTTGCCACGGTGCATTGAATTTTATCAACGCTTGTCTCCACAAAACCTGACGTTTCATCGCCAAAGCTTTTGCAAGAAGTGACCATTTATGCGAATCTTTACATTATAAATGATCGTAGATTTTTTCGTCAACAAATTAATTTTCGCTTTTGCAAATCATGGACACAATCTTTAAAAAAACCCCGATGGATTGAACAAATTGGGAGGAGATCAGTATTTACAATTTGTTAAAAACACGAGTTCTTCATGCTGGGGCAGCTGTCTCCGTCGATTCATTTTCGACCCGTTGTGGTTGAGAAGATGATAAACTGGACAACTGCGACGGTAGAATTGTGGGGTTCCTTTTCGTGATGGCATCAGCTTTATGATTTCATAGGACGGAAAAAAAAATCAGGTATATTCGCCTCATTATCTAGGTTAAATGTCTGACTTGTGACGTAATGGCAGGGTTGAAGCGACTAGTAGGAATGATGGGAATCCCCCTTGAAAGCGATGCAAGGTGAATGACTGGCAACCATAACTTAAAGGAAGATGTAGCCGGCAACTAACAGGAAGAAAATCACGTGGGTATTGTGAGAAATACGGTACATGGTGATAAAGACAGCCTAACAAAGGGATACTGTGTGACATTTACCCTTAGCAAGGCCCTATAAATTAGTAAATTTCTGTTAATTTCACGTCTGTGCGAAATTTTCTGTAGAAGAAGATCACCGAACAGCTGCAGGGGGAGGAGCTTATTGATTCAAAAAGTGCATAAATTAATACGGTGCAATTAACATGCGTCGGATGACATGCCTCAGTAACGTCAGGTCAGCTCAAGGCCAGCGCACGTGCGATCTGATTGGTTGGCAATTAGTGACAGTTACCCCAAAATCTGTCTTAACGTATTCCTGTTATAGTTGCCGGCTACATCTTTCTTTAAAGGCTGTTTGTTTTATTAGCACACGGGTTTTGCTCAGATTTTATCCAACTAAAAATGGTACATAAGATGCAGTGTTCAAAATTTAGGATTCATACGTTCTTTCGAATGAAAAATGACAAATCACTTTTCACTTGGGCCGTTGCTTAGGTTCGTAACGGTAGTCAAGGTTTCAGACACTGGATGTAAAGCTTTCATCTACTAAATTTCGATCTCTGGTCAGAGTCCAACTGTAGCAACTATTCCTTGACAATCATCCACTTGCATTGGTGTGAGTTTTGACCTTGTAAAGCTTTGATCAGGAGGTATTTAGTTGTCATTAGATAATACATGAATCAGGTCTCGCCGTCAGAGTAGTTTAACGGCTATATAAACTTCAAATTCAGTGAGCAACGTTACGTCGGTACATTCCGTTTGAATTTTAGCAGCACTTATTTTTACGAATCCGGACTTTTCACTCCAAGGCTTTGGTGAGAGAAGATGAATGTGAATCTTTTTACATTATTAATACACAGTACTGGTTGATGATGGAAAATCTTTCTTCAAAATTTCACATTTCATTATTTTCCAGGTGAGAGTAAATTACATTTGCATTATAATGTGGGACTAATTCACTTCATATGCAATAAAAAGTTGAGGGATTGGCAGTTTGAGTACCCGACTGAGTGTACTCCGTTGCTGCAGTGTGTATGGCAACAATTAACATATAGTCCCGCCTATTGATTTCTGTGTTAGTACTTTGTCAGCAGTGGGGATTTGTGTAGCAGATATGT
>JZLH01S0331298.1:21724-31898 GCA_001188425.1 Eucidaris tribuloides | reverse complement strand
CTTTATGTGTTGAACAAAATACATTTTGCTCAATATCTCCAAAACACCAACATGTCAGTTATGCCGTTTCGTCATGGGGGGCAGTACTGACTTTGAATATAAATACAAATAGTTACTGCAATCAACTTCACATAGATAGCTTAACATACGTGTATTGCAATGGTATCAAACATGATTATCATTATCATATCAATGGTTGTTTTCAAATCATTGAACAGGTTTAGATGAATCTATTTCTATTTTTATCATTTGTTCAGAGCATGAGATAAACTTGGAAGAGATAAGTTTTATTGTAAACATGAAAAGTCAGATCTAATTTAAATACTGATTACTGGATAAGAATTGGCTTGAATAATCCCCTTACTGACTGATGCAATGCAAGAATTACATATATTCATAAGGGGAAAATTCAGATAGAACAGCTACAGGGGAAGTGTAACACTATTGTAATACGGATATTAAGATACTTGTCACAGAATTATATATTGTTTAATCATACAGCTGAATGTTCTACATTATACAATGAAACGGTGAATCACAAACAAACTAAATCTCATATTCTAAACCTATCTATTTGTGAATACAATGATAGTATATCGAGATATAAATATGACAAAAGGGCTATATTCAGAACATAAAACAATAATAACATGAACATAGTTTAGTGCAAACAAAAATTACAGACTAGGTGGTAATGCCCAGACTGTGATGATATTGGCTAAAAGCCAAGCATCGGGTCCAAATATATGCAGTCCAAATTTAATCATGATAATTCGGAGCACTTGCGCAATATGAACTTTGACTGACGCAATCAAAAATCCCGTCTCGTCGAGAACAGACTCGTATAGAGTACGTGTCAATTGGCAAGATGGTGTAATTTGAATGAATGCCAAATGCCAGGTACCGTAATTCAAAGCATGTGACTGTCTTACGAAATACCACCAGTAAGTTGCAACATACAGTGCTCTCTCGTTATAAAGAAGTCACTGGGACCCATGAAATTTGTTCTTTATAACGAAATTTCCTTATATCAGGGTTGCAAAAACAATAGAATACAAAGGAAATCCAAGATATGGGACCAGAGATTTTACTTCTTTGTAATGAAATTTTGTTATATCAGTGTTCTTTATAATGAGAGTGCACTGTACCCTGTGATAAATTTTGTTTGTTTCTTGCTCTTGTTTTATCAAGTACTCTTTTTTACTGGGTTTGGGGGGGGGGGGATAACTCATGTTTTTTATGGGGGGTTAAAGAACTTTGCAAAACAGTATTACACAATTATATAACATGTTGCCGCCAAGATTTTATTTCCATAGAGTTAATATATGGCACATCTGGTTCCCATAGGCGATGGGTTAAATTTTTTACAACGCTGTTACCCTTCCAATTGAAGCACAGACATTGTTGCACAGTTCATATTTGCGTCAGGTCAGCATAAATAAACCTCGGGAGGAAGGATATGGGGAATTGATTTTGACCTCATCTCGACCAAGCCAGTATAGCCAGTATGTAAAAACAAGAAGATGTTCATGATATCCTGACTTCCTTTCTCAGTAACATTTGAGATCAGCTTGGAGAATGATTACCACAATTTTGTCAAGGTACAGTTTTTATCTACCTATTTACATGTAAAACAAACTCATACACCAGTGTGTCAAACAAACAAAAGTGAAAGAAAATCTGCACAGCTCAGTAACTGAGCCATTAGTTGACCCCCCATATCTTGTATGCATGGGGTAATTTGGTGAGTATAACAGTTTAAATGTCTACCGACAAAAACAGTTTAACTGCAATGCCCTCTTATTTAAATATTTCACAGAGGAAGACCAGTGGCAGTATGTGACATTAAAGGTTTGAGGTATGAAAAAAAAAGAAACAAGACTGACAGCTATCATGCAATGTCAACCAACCCACCACCCATGTCACTGTGTTGCCCAACATCTCATCAACATTCTGCTATAAAATTATTCACCTATCTCACTGAAATAAACACCTGTCATAGAACCTTTGGGTAGAATACATGATTTTGGTGAAAATCTGGACATTTAAAATTCAAAATTTACAGTGACGTTAACGTGCACGGGCCGTCCCAAAATTGTCCGATCAGCCGTTAGCCGAAGGTCGCGCGGAGTTTAGCCGTTTAACCAATCAGTGTGCTCCGCTGGTCATGCGAATGTACACATAACCATGATTCGCAATTTGAGCAAAATTTAAACTCGCGGAAAGAACAATATTCTGGTAACATATCGTATTAGTTTCTCTCATAAAACAACAAATTCATGACTTATGGATCTCAAACTTTCAACACACCAATTGTAAGTACTTAAGTACAGTTTGGTATTGATAATGGAGGGATGTAATGGACTTGCAAATCCCAAACACAATCTTTAATTGGCACGTCCCAACTACGCTCTGTCACGATACTAGATGATGCACAAACATGGAGTGGGAAATCAATTTGAAGTTCCTGCTTCAGTTGGATGGGGGCCCAACTAAGTGTCTTGAGCTTCTCCTGGAGGCTTATGGAGACAATGCAATGGCACAGGCAGAATCTTCTCCATAAGACCCTGTCCAACTAATCCAGGAACTTCAGATTGATTCCCCGCTCCATGTTTGTGCCACTTCTGATATCATGATGAAGCGACACAAGGGCATACCACTGAACGCCTCGAGGAAGGGGCACAACGTGAGATAGGTGAACAATATTATAGCAGAATGTTGATGAGATGTTGGGCAACACAGTGACATGGGCGGTGAGTCAACTGACATTGCATCATGGGCGTGGCTGGCATACTCTCATATCTTTTTTGGCACACCTCGTATACATATTTACTCACTGATCAGAAAAAAATAACTCGAGATTACACCTGTTACACCAATCTCATAATGACTCTAGAATGATTGTAGTTCTGTCATCATTGCATTATATAATATATCGATTTATGACACCATAATTTATCACATGACTTTACAATCTCCAACTACTACAAAATTTGTCAAGGTGATATCTTGTGCAATTTGATTTACTGGAAATGGAGAAGATCACAACAAATGTTCTGGTAAATGATCAAAAATATATAATCATTCCCCTTTTTAATCATGTACTATCTGTTCACTTGTATATATTAATTTATTTATCAGTTTCTTCAATTACTTGGTTAACAATGAAATTATATCATTCCTTTTTACTATTTATGTATTTATGTATGTAAGTATTTATTTATTTATTTATTTATTTATTTATTTATTTATTTATTTATTTATTTATTTATTTATTTATTTATTTATTTATTTATTTATTTATTTATTTCACTTGTTTATCTGTTTACGTATCTATTCATTTAATCATTTATATTTATTATTTATTAAGTAATATATTCACTAACATATTTCCATTTTTAATTACTTTTTATTATTTCTTTCAGGCAAAAACAGCATAAATTTCTTCACAAGGAAAAAGGATATTAAAGGCAGTGGATCGCATTTGCAAACATCCCCACAGACCAGGAAAAGATAACCTATGCCCTGAGGCTATTGATGAAGGGCATGTCTGTAAAATCTGGGGGAGAGTAATTGTTTAGAATTTGAAAAATGCGAAAGAAAAACAATAGCCGTTTAGTTTACGTTCTATGGTAGGAATTTTTCTCTAGCGAGAAAAAAATTCAAATCAGAGTCTAACGGTCACTATAATTCCACTAAAACTGAGTTTCTAGCTCCTTTATTTTGCTAAAGGTTCCCAGATGACATTTTCTTCCAAATGCCATTGTATTTACACAATGTTAATTTTTAGGCATGCAAACGAGATTCACTGCCTTTAAACTTAGTGTAGGATTAAATGACTATTAAATGATATTGTAATAGAACATGTGACCAGACATCAGGTCCAGAAAAGTCTGCAACTTTACACGAGTAATCAAGATCTTGACAACTACACCTGCCAAAATTAGTCTTGCAGCAGTCTGATTCTTCCTTTACCTCTAACATTCTAAGTAAAACTTTCTTTATACACAGCACAGATTATCTGAAAAAGGGGGTCAGTGTTATAGAACTACTTGAAGAAATCGCATTTGATTCTCTTTTATTATAACTGATCAATGTGTGCTGAAATGCAGCTTTAAAAATCTGACTACCAAACCTGAGCAGAATCCACCTGTAATCTGCATCATTAAACGCTTTCAGTGCTAAGCTAAAAATCTAGGTGTGTTAACCAGGGACTGGATTGTTGGGTACTTATACATGTCACCTTTCAAAAATGTACAATTTTCTGTAGAATTCCAAATGAAATGACAGTATTATGCATTTAATTGGCTCAATGCATCTTCATTTTAGGGAAAATACCATTGGTAGGAATTTTAGTGATGTTTAGCATTCAAATTAAGAGACATGGAACCAATTGTCTTCTCGGCAAACCAGTGCCCCGGATAGTACCACACTGATGTTACATGTGGGCGAGCCGGTGTGTTGTTAGCACCCAAAATGTTAAGAAAGTTCAGGGTTTGACAATAAGAACTCTACTCAGAGAAAAGTCTTGATCATAATGTACTAACAACGAGCCTCAAATCCGGACGATTTCGACCGCTGTCCTGTCAGCCACATGGTTTTCGTCTTGCCCCGATCTTCTGCGACCGGTGTTCTTGACCACCAGTCTGGTGTACGTTCCTCCAACTTGACCGCTAGACAACAGGCCTGGGTTGATGCATACTACGTTGTCAATTTCCTACAATACAAAGAGCAAAGTTAATAATAATAATTACCATAAAAATAGTCTAGGCGTGTGTAAGTAAATAAAATGAAAATATGAGATTTTGAAATTCATTAGAAACGTTTAAAAGGTAGGTCTTTAGCATGGATTTGAATTTATCAAAGTTGGTGATGGATCCAATGATTTGGTGGAGGTTATTCCATAATTTTGGTGCCCTATTTTCAAAGGCTCTATCACCAAATGTCTTGGATTTTGAAATTAATTAGAAATTATTAAAAAAGGTGGGTCTTTACCATGGATTTGAATTTCTTTTGCAGCAAAAACAGGGTCACTTTTGTCTAAGTATTTGCAAAGAGATGTCGATATGATACTAAGTTACTTTAAGTAATTCCATTGACATTCAATATCTGACCAGTAAGCAATGGTTGTAAAACAAAAATATTATTTTACCTTGAACGCTAACATGTTGGCATGGTTATTTCAGGGAATAAGAATATTCTTTTTCAGAGAAAGAAATTCAAACTTCAAATACAGCGTGTCTCAGAAAAAATAGTCCCTCTCGTAAACCACCAAATAATTACCAAATCAAGTTTTATATTCAATTACGTTTACATATCTAGGAAGCTCAATTAATTTTGTAGTTGCTGTGAAAATTTAGTCTCGCTTCATTGGTTTTGAATACACAGGCTCTTATGTAACAGCAGTGCTTTCCGTCCCATTCCAAGTTTGTAAAAAGAAATGCACACTACAGACATACCATGCATTATTCCATGCTTCACTTTTACAGCAATGACTGTGTTCTTGATGTTATTAAGTAACTGAATTCAAGTTCATTAAATGTTTAAAATGAAAACTAATCAATATTCAGTTACACTGGTCATGTTTGTTTCCACAGGGTGGGTTCCATTTATAGTTTGTCCTTCAATGTCCAGCTTTTTTACCTTTATTGTTCTCCTGCACATCCTTCCACCTAATTTCAATTTAGGTTGATGCATTGATGTAGCACTGTGAACTTGGAATGGACTGAAAAGCTTTGTTGTTACATAATAGACTGTGTATTCAAAACCAATGAAGCGAGACCAAAGCAATTTTCATAGAAGTTAGAAAATAAAATGGGCTTTCTAAATATGTAAATTTAATTGAGTATTAAACTTGATTTTGGTAATTATTTGGTGGTCTACGAGAGGGACATTTTTTCTGGAACACACTGTATTGTTTTTAGGCTAACCGAAAACCATGCGGGTCAACCAGTTTTGGAAGTAACCGGAATGATACAGCTCTAGTTTCCAATACAACATTGGTGATAGCTTACCTTGACAAAGTATCGGAGCCTGGAGGGGCAGATGAAGACGTGAGGACTGGGGTCCATCTTGGCATACTGGTTAAACTTGTTGTAGTCGATGGGGACGTCCTCTGACGGCGGGTAGAGGGGGTAGAAGTTCTGCTGAGTCAAGATGTGGCGCACCAGACGACCCAGACGATCAGACGATCCTGGGGGACTAATGTGTACATGACAGACAAAAGCAAATTTATTTACTTTTGTATTAATTAATTCATTTTTTTATTAATTTATTCATTTATTTATTAATTAATTAATTTTTTTACTTATTTATTTATTTATCTATTCATTCATTTATTTATTTACATGTATTTATTTATCTACTTATTTATTCATTTATTCATTTATTCTTTTTATTCATTTATTCATTTATACATTTTATTCATTTAGTCATTTAGTCGTTTATTCATTTATTCATTTATTCATTTATACATTTCCTTACACTTTCAGGGTTCCCAGCATTTCAAGAAACAAAATTCCCTGATTTTTCCCTGATGAAGTCTCAAAATTCCATGATAATTAATTATTTCAACTCATTTCCAGTTTCACATGTTTTCCAATCCAATGGATGTTGTTTTGATATGCAACAAAATATAAGAGCCTGACTGACTACTTTCGATTTTGGGGCCAATCAAAATTCCCTGACTTTTCCCCGATTTGAGGCATTTTTATCAAATTCCCTGACTTTTCCCTGCCTGGAAAAAAGTAAAATAATTTTCCCTGATTTTCCTGAAAGGCTGGGAACCCTGACTTTATTATTTTATATACTGTTATTTATTTATTAATTTTATTTTATCTATTTGATTAATTTAATTTATTTATCCATTTATTTATTCATTCATTCTTTTGTAACCAGAGTAATCCCATCAGTAATTGAAATACAATCATTATTATTATTCAGGTTGGATTTTTTTTTTCAACCTGCAACTTTGATGTCTGAGCTACATACCCTCAGAATTATTTTTTTAGATAGTTGCACTGCCAATAGTGAGATATGTATGGATAAATAACACACATAAATGAAGCATCCAGTAGACAATTTATTTCAACAGTAGTCTATGGCAGAAGACAGGAATGGTAAAACTCTCACAGATTTTTGCTTTCAGCGCTATATGATAATTTGGAAGTACATTTTTTTTTTCATTCATTTCTAAACCTTATCAGAGACAATAATATTGGAAATATGGAGGATTATGTAGCTTGCATTTCTTTAATTGAAAGGATTGTTAAACGTTGCCATCAATATAATTTATTTCTCCTTTACAGAGCACTGGAACAGCCCTCAGGTCATCACTCACCACTCAAGTTGGTAGGTTGGTACATTGGATATTTTCCTAAAAATTTCACATTATATTCCAGACTTTTTGTTCAGTAGGATAACCATGTACATTGTCTACATAAAGGAGAAAATCTATTAATTAGGGGAGGGGTCTAAAAACAAAAATTCTGTTATCATATTTCATCTTATCTTATCTTATCTTATCTATTCTTATCTCATCTCATCTCATCTCATCTCATCTCATCTCATCTCATCTCATCTCATCTCATCTCATCTCATCTCATCTCATCTCATCTCATCTCATCTCATCTCATCTCATCTCATCTCATCTTATATCTCATACTACCTTATCTCATCTCATCTCACATTTAATATCTCATTGTGTCTTAATTTGGGAATCAGGGATGGTCAGTACCTTTTGTTGAGTCTCTGGATTCAATGCCCTCCCTCCTCCCACCCCATAACCAGAGTTGTTGACTCGATTTGGTGACTTGGACTCGAGTTTTTTTCTGACTTGCGACTTGACTCGACTTGTGGGCAAATGACTTATGACTTGACTTGACTTGAGACAGAATGACTTGCGACTTGACTTGACTGAGAAAAGAATGACTTGGTTACAACACTAATGTACATGTATGCATGATGAGTGAGGTATTTTTTGTTTTGTTGATTAATTTTTTAAACACTCTTTACTCTTGGTCCATATGCACCCTCCAGATGTCCTTTCTTTTATTCAACGGCCACCTGAATAAATGTTTTCTCATCTGCAGCACAAAGACTGTGCAGAGTTGTTTATTTGGGGACATAATTTATGATGTTGTTGACTTGTTGATTTGCCTTGACTTGCGACAAAATGACTTACAACTTAACTTGACTTGTGAAAAAATGACTTGCGACTTGACTTGTGGGCAGATGACTTGTGACTTGACTTGATTTGAGACTGAATGACTTGCGACTTGACTTGACTTGAGAAAAAATGACTTGTTTACAACACTGCCCATAAATGCTGTTACCACAGATGTCACAGTTTGACTTACCAAGAGATCTCCTCCTTGCTGAGGTGAAACAGAATATCAGTCGAAGTCATAGCGATACTGATTCCATTGATGTTCAGCATCTCTGGCTCGGCTACGAAAGTTACTCTCTGAATAACATAGTAATCGATGGAAAACTAGAAAAGTATTCACTCGGTGTCAAGTTTAAATCCAAGTCAGATTAGACTGTAAGGCCAAACAAAATATCATGTCTTTCTGCAGTCCTGTCATTGGTAGTTTACAAATCCCTAGTGATGATAATCCAAATATTAATTAAATTCAAAGTCAGTTTGTTCCCCAAAATTAATTTGCACATCTTCGAGAAATTTAATTAAATATATTTTAATGTGACCAAATACATTCATCAGTGTACAAACTACTGGCAACATTCACTGTGTGTGAAATTAATATCACATGGCTGGAATGTCACTCAAACTGCAAACTAGGAAGTGGTTGACAACTAACAGTCATAGTTCACAATTCATAGTTAACATGTGGTCACAATGACCCTGTGAATCCACAGATGTTTGAAAACTGAACGGGAGCTTTGGTGAGGCATTTGAGAGCTACTATTCTTGAAGTAATGGAGGACTGTGTGAATGGCTTTTGTTCAATTCATTCAAAAGAATATCTTCACCTGTATATATTACGATCCAATGTGTATCCAGTGCATGGGACTACATGAATATTAACAACATAGCTAATGAAGACCAATCAAGTGTCTCTAAAATCACATTGAAATTTATTGATAGTGTTTCCTTATTCAGTGTCCAAATCAGATCAAGTAATATCCCTTTTCATGCTTTCCTTGGTCAGTAAACTGAATTTGCATACAATATTGATGGTCAACTTGACCATCATTTCTGATTAGCGTTCCTGTTGACACATAACTCATTCACTAATTTCTTAAGTCCCATTCAATGAAATTGATGTCAGTTAGCTAACAGACATAAATTTCTACCAATGGGAATGACAAACTTGCCTCACTATTTGGTAGATTATCTTATCAACATACAAATAATAAAAATTGGAGAACAAACACGTTTTCTCATCAGCAACCTAATCTCAATCAATTCCTAATGTTTTCCAATATCAATCTGGAGACTGAAGATTTTTTGATCAGATACTGGCCAATGCCCTACAGTCTAGAATGGCACTGGTGATTTCAAGTTCAGTGTTGAAATCCGGTGATAATGATGTAGCAACACAAACAAAGAACCTAACATTAGGCCCAGTGTTCAGGTTAACCTCGAAAACTAGGATGTACTTCCATAGTCTGTGTTAAAGTAACAGGCTAACATTGCGGAGCTTTAATTTAAAAAATTGTCAAACTTTGCTATCTGAGCTACAAAGTAGCAAAAACAAATGTAACAAAACAAAAACATGGACAAATACAAGAGTTTGGAAAGTTATGCTTCCACTGGCAAGATATGCATCAATCTTTTGACCCCAGACTGACATATATGATGGTTAAGCTAATCGTCAACAAAATATTCCCCTACCCTGGGCTGATGTTTCATCTCCGGGTACGGTGGCTGAGGGTACACATGGTGGTGATGGGCATCTCTAAGGGAGGGCTGAAAGACTAACTCACATCCCACACTGGAAGAAAATAAAACCAAACAATCCAAAATTATAAGATTAGATCAGATTTTGTCTATCAGGAAATTTGTTATGCTCACATTTGAGCATTAATCCTTTGGGGACAGTGGGATTGTACAGAAGCCCAGTTAAATCTCACAGAGACGAGTTTCTACATTTTCACTGGTAAAATTGTGTATTTAATGGGATGCAACCATTTGTAGGCCCTATAATCTTAC
>JZLH01S0331232.1:77723-91956 GCA_001188425.1 Eucidaris tribuloides | reverse complement strand
AATTCGCATTTCACTTGCATGAAAAGATGGAAAATTCTGTTTTATCATAGACTTGTATGAAAAGTGACATTCAATTCACATAAAACTTCATACAAAATATTATGTACATTGTTTGGCTTGCCATTTGTGTGTTATTTATCCTCTCTTTACTCTAATTTCTGTCTTGCATTTTATGTTTTTTCAGTCAAAAAGTGAAAACTTATAGAAGAAAGAGGTTTTTTCTTGATTTTCCATTTGAAAACTGCACTTTCCGCTTCAAGTGGTCAATTTTGTTAATTCTGTCCGGTTTTCTGCTATTCGCGGAAAATCACTATCCCTGGTTGAAGATCAATACACAAATCCAATGTGTAGTTGCTCAATGTATTGTTGCATTAGTCGATATAATGCACGGAGCAACTAGTACAAAGTAATACATACTGTATAAACCAGAAAGTAGGTACATCATTAGATGTCCCAAGTTCATGTAATAATCCTAAAACTGCACTCTAACAAAACAAATTAACGTTGTGTAACTTTAATAGAAACAAGGAGCTTGTGTTTGGAAGCTCCTTGATAGAAGCACTATAAAGTTAGCAAGAAAAATAACTATCTTTGAACTATAATTAAAGTTGCAGCAATGCTAGTATCTTAACTGGCAAGTTAGACTCATGAACAAACATGTAATGTTCAACTTCTCATTTGTACCATGTAATCACTCAGTATATTTGTAATCCACCATAATACATGTTGAGTACTTAACATTTGTAAATCCCTGAAATTCAAGGGTATCTACCAGCCATGACGAGATTATTAGCATATTTATTAAATACAATGTAGTCACTCTCTTCATAAGCCATTAAGTCCATATTTTCAATCTTTCGAATAACAATGGTATTTTTCCCATCTCCCTTAAAAACTGCCAAAAGTATCATTCCAAATGTTAATAAAAAAGATGACCCATCATGGCGGCATTATGCAATTAGGGGGAGGCCAATATTGATTATTGATTCCAGTTTTTCAAAACTCTTAAGCGTATTCGATATACAGAATATTTTACGATTTCTTCACTAATAATGAAAACTTGATTTCTTTTAACCCCGAGCAATACGGTTTCAGGAAATTGCACCCACTGATTTAGCAATAGCTCAATTTCATGACAGAGCATCGACTGCCTTTGGCGAATCATGAACACGTCATTGGCGTGTTCATGATATCTCAGTAAGGCATTCGATACTCGAATCATACAATACTTTATCAAATTACAGCATTAATGGTATCCGGTGAGTTCCTACGACTGTTTTCGGGTCCGGCCCGCTAGTCATAAGGGGACCGCTATTCATATAAACATAAGGGTCGGCAGTCATAAGGGTCATTATCATAAGGACCGCTTTCATAAAAAGACATGAGGGTCGTTATATCATAATAAGTCATAAGGGTCGCCTATCATAATACAAATCAGGGTACGTTATTATATGGGTCCCTATTCATATACAAAAAGAGGCCTCTATACATAAAGATCAATTTCATAAGGGTCGCTATTCATAAATCGAAGCAAGAGGGTCGGCTATTCATAATAGACGAAGAGGGTCCGCTATTTATAAAAAGAGGTCATATTCAATAAGGGTCGCTTTCTATAATCGAACAAAAGGGTCGCTATTATTAATAGGACAGAGCGGTCGCTATCATAAAGGTCAATTATTATAAGGGTCGGCTAGTCATAATCGAGCAAGACGGTCGCTTATGTCATAATCAAATAGAGTTCGCTATTACTAATCAAAGAAGACGCGGTCGCCTATTCCATAATGTATGGGAAGGGTCGTTATTCAATAATCATGAAAGAGCGGTCGCTATTCATAATCAAATAAGAGGTTTGCCTATTCATCAATCAAAGAAGAGGGTCGCTATTCATAAGTATGGGAAGGCGTCGTTATTCATAATCATAAAAGAGGGTCTGTTATTCATAAATCCTGAAGAGGCGCTCGGCTATTCATAATCAAATAAGAGGTTTGCTATTCATAATCAAAGAAGAGGTCGGCTATTCATATGTATGGGAAGGGTCGTTATTCATAATCTAAAGAGGGTCGTAAAATTCCTAATCGAAGTAGAGGTCTATTCATAATCAAATAGAGGTTTGCCTATTCATAATCAAAGAAGAGGGTCGCATTCATAATGTATGGGAAGGGTCGTATATTCATAATCATAAAACAGGTCGCTATTCATAATCGGAAAAAAGCGGTCGCTACTTCATAATGAGAATAAAGAGGTTCGCTATTCATATCAAGAGAGAGTGCTATTCATAATGTATGGGAGGGTCATCATTAATTATATAAAAGAGGGTCGCCTATTCATAATCGAAAAAGAGGGTCGTATTCATAATCAAATAAGATGGTTCGCTATTCATAATCAAAGAAGAGGTCGTATTCATAATGTATGGGGGAAGTGGTCGTTATTTATAATCATAAAAAGAGGGTCGCTTATCAATAATCGAAAAAAGCGGTCCGCTATATAATCGAGTTAAAGAGGGTCGCTATTCATAATCAAAGAAAAGACGTCGTTATTCATAATGATATGGAAAGGGTCGCTATTCATAATCGAAAAAGAGCCGGTCGGCTATTCATAATCAAATAAAGAGCGTCGCTATTCATAATCAAATAAGAGCGTTCGGTATTCATAATCAAAGAAAAGGGTCGTTATTCATAATAATAAAGAAGGGTCGCAGTCATAATGGGACAATAGGGTCTTATGCTTTTCATAATCGTAAGAAAATAGTTTTATTAATAATGCGACAAAAAGGTCGGCAAACCATCATTGAAAAAAAATAGAGTTCAGGTTATTTACTGCGAAGAAGGGTCGGCATTCATAATCGGACTGAGAGGGTCGCAATTTTCCAAATGCTTATTAAAAAAAAGGGAAATGGTGAAACAGAATCCCACGCTTACTCCCCACCATAGCTAAAAAAGGCACTTCATCAGTGCCTAAAATAAATAATCAAAAGACATGTCTAATCACAAATGAGATTTTATTGACTAAAAAGCCCCTTTCCTGGGAGGAGAAAGGGATTGTGTGACACACGTGTCAGACAATTGATCCATATCCTCCCTTCTCCCCAATTAGTTCTTTGGTTCGCATCTTCCTTTTGCATGAGGGAAAGCTTTGCGCGGGCGGGAGGGGGAATGTCCTAGGGGGTAGTTGTCGCTAGGGGGTAGTTGTCCTAGGTGGTAGTTGTCCGGGGGTGTTGCCCTAGGGGTAGTGTCGCGTAGTGTCTAGGGTAGTATGTCCGGGGGGTAAGTTGCTCTGCGCGGGCGTAGTTTGTCCGCGGGGGTAGTTGTCCTACAGGCGGGTAGTTGTCGGGTTTCTAGGCATCGGGGGTAGGTTGTCTAGGCGTCGCGGGGGGTAGTTGTCCTAGGGGTGTAGTTTGTCGGGGGGTAGTTGTACCCAGGGGGTAGTTGTCCGGGGTGTAGTTGTCGCTAGGGGGGCAGTTGGTCGGGGGGTAGTTGTCCTAGGGGGGTTTTTGTCCTCCGGGGTAGTTGTCCTGGGGGTAGTTGTCGCTAGGGTGGGAATTGTCCTAGAGGGAAATTGTCCTCCGGGTAGTTGTCCTGGGGGTAGTTGTCCTTAGGGCGGGAATTGTCCAGGGGGGATTGTCCCTCTGCGCGGCTAGTATGTCCTGGGGGGTAGTTGTCCTAAGGTGGAATTGTCCTAGGGGGAATTGTCCCTCTAGGGGAATTGTCCGGGTAGGTAGTTGTCGCTAGGGGGTAGTTGTCCGGGGGGTAGTTATCCTGGGGGAATAGTTGTCCGGGGGGTAGTTGCTCTGGGGGGGAATTGTCCGGGGGGTAGTCCTGGGGGGGCCAGTCAAATATAATGCTGTACACATGCGTGACTCAAATTAATTTCCAGAACACCCCTCTAAACAAGTTTTTCTCTGATGTGCAAACTAAACCCCCTAAACAAGTTTTTTCGCGGGCCTTCATTTAACACATTAAGTGGCCCCTAAACAAGTTGTCGCGCAGAATTATGACCCCTAAACAAGTTTTGTCTACTTGCTAACAATAGCTTAATAAGAAAAAAAGCTTGGGCAGAAAAACATACCCTAAACACGTTTGGGCCCAGTCTTTAAAAAAAAAAGCTTTGAAAAAAGAAACGATACCTAAATCAGGCTCCACACTAACATTTTTTTTACTTGCCCTGGGCAAGTAAAATTGCTCACATTTTTACAATTTTAACTTGCGCCGAAAGACAAATTTGCTGCGCCGAAAAAAACAATAAAAATATAAAAAATTATAATTTCTCACTAGTCTTTTTAATGGCCATTGAGGTTTTTTTGTTTTTTTTTAATCTGAGAGTTTTAATGTATAAAAAAGTTTATGAATTTTTTAAAGAGTCATGAAATAATTGAGGCCAGTTGTTTGAGCTTCAGAGAGCCAACTGTTATTAGTTGCCTTTCCTGACTTATCGTTTGGCAAAAGCATGAGGACCACGTTGTTTCAACTTAATTTCAAACATATGTTGTTCACTTTTGGTAATATTTTTTTGGTACATAATTTTTCCTAATTAGGCCCTAAGCCAAGCGGGAAGAAATATTTTATTTTTTATTCACTAGCATGCATTTTCACAGTTTCAAAACAGATAGGCCTACTTTTGACAAAAATAGTTGCAATCATTGTTCTTATTCATTATCGTCTAAGTGTTGGTCTTAACAGTGAAAGTGGTGCATAACATGTGTCCACTAACTTACCCAGCTGAATAGTTAGCGGCCTGCCAATTTCAGTGAAACACTCATTCAGAAAAAGCTATTTATAATTTGGAGAAGAAACAGTTTATTTTCAGCGCAGCAGCTAAAACAGATCACACATAGGATCTAGACTAATATAACAGCTAACATAAACAAGTAAAAAATCAGTCATGGACTTGATTCAAAACTTATTTGAAGCTGGCTGGCCAAGCTAGTAGCAAACATGGCAGGTCACTTCAACCTGTGGGAGTACTCGCCGTTCGGTGGGCTATTTTGGAGTCAAATTCCAAGTATTTTTTTTTTGTTTTTTTTCTTTTCCACCAGATATAGCCAAAATTGATGTTCCAGGTAGTCGTAATGTATGAAAACTGAGTAGAAGAGTGGTTGAACAGTTAGCACAAACAATACTTTTCATGCACTTCAAGGCTCCAACTTTTTTTTTTTTGGCCGATGTATGGCATAGGTACGGATGAGCATGACACTAGACAGGCAGCAATTTGTCATTCGTACAGTTCAGAGTCAAGGCAGTTCACAGCTGCCGATTATCGAGTTTGGCAAAAAATTACTTGCATTTTCCCGTCTAAAGAACGGTATTCCAAACCCTCCAAATATGTGCCCTTTTCTCATATTAATGGCTAATTAGATTAATTTTTGACATTTACTCCGATTCGCGTTGGTGTAGTGCTACGATGTTTAGCTGCCAACACGCATTTGAATGAATGGGACACAGATATCTTTATCTTAGTTGTGCACACAGCCATATGTATCGCAGTCTTGCATTCGCCTGGAAATCTAGATTACAATGGTCGATTTACCCCTTCGCGAAAGTGGCTGTGCCAGCAGCAGTATTACGCCACAGAAAGTACTTACTTGCTGTGATTCCGTGCTGCTGCACTTGACTGCGCTGAGCTAGCTAGGCTAGCCGGCCGCAGCCCGCTGTCGAGCTGCGCGCCACCTCAGTGCAAGTGGCTTCACAATGCAATGGACAGGAGCGGGTGTTTTCTCCGACGACCGCTGCGTTCTTTTATCACAAATACAACGCGATTTCGAGGCTTTGCCAGCAGCGAAAGGGCTAGCCGTATTTGTTTCCCCGAGACAATCAAAATTTTACTTGCAGATCGGGCCAAGTAAATTTGTTACATTTTGATATTTTACTTGCCCGACATGACATTTTACTTGCCCCGGCAAGCGGCAAGCTGCCTAGTGTCGAGCCCTGCTAAATACGTAGACCAGTCTTTCAAAAACCACGCCTTTGTTTTGGAAATCGCTGTTTTTGATACCGCTTAACGAGTGCACGCGCGGCGCGGCTATAAAACTGAAAAAAAAACACCCCTTTAAACGCGTTTTTTGGTCACGCATGTGCTTACAGCAATAAATTTGACTGGCCCCGCCGGGGTGGCGTAGTTTGTCCTAGGGGTAGTTGTCCGGGGGGTAGTTGTCCTGGGGGTAGTTGTCCTAGGGGGCGAATTGTCCTGCGGCGGAATTGTCCTCCGGGGTAGTTGTCCTGGGGGGTAGTTGTCCTAGGGGGGAATTGTCCTAGGGGGGAATTGTCCTCCGGGGTAGTTGTCCTGCAGGGTAGTTGTCCTAGGGGGGAATTGTCCCAGGGGGGAATTGTCCTCTGGGGTAGTTGTCCGGGTGGTAGTTGTCCGGGGGGGTAGTTGTCCAGGGGGTAGTTGTCCTAGAACCCCATGCGCCATGACATTGCAAAATGAGTAAATTGCCCCAGTGTGTAAACTTTTATCGGTAATCTTGTATGAAGTTGTCACTTTTTGTGCTTTGTGCACTTTGTCTGCTTTTGGCTTATTAGGAAACTTGGTAGTACGTGGGACATTTCTGAGAGCAGCCATCACTCAACAAAGGGACATGGCCATGGGTCAGTAGTTCAACGTTGAGAAGGACAGTCGAGAAAAGATACAGAGAAAAGTGGTGGTGTTGGAGGATCTGACAACTTGGTGGCACAATGGCCCGTCTGGAGACCGAGTATCGAAGGTTGGAGACGGTGGAAGATGATCCTGTGGAAGAGAGAGATGTCATGCTACATGTGGTTCATGAATCTGGAAGAGGTGAGCATAGATTTGTTGTGTGTGTGGATAAAGGCCTACAGCAGCATTACACTTTGTACAGTCTTAAGTGCCTTTTTCCACGCACATGGTGAATCATGGCCTGATTTACATGCAAGGATCATTCTCTTTTTCTGAATTGTGACTGAGACTTCTTTTTTTTATTAGGGGCCTATCTAATAAAACATTGCCCCATAACCATTATTGTTATGCACTGTAAAAAATAATGTGCAAAATTAAGTTTGTTTTAATATCAAAGGAATTAATTTAGTGCTTGCTGAGTCTAACAATAGCTTGAAGAATTACAAGTACAGCACAGAAAATTATTAATTTTTTTTTTTTTTAAGTGTATCATATCCATTGATGTACTAGTCTTATACACATCAGGGCTCCACACCAGCATTTGTACCTACATGTAGTTGCCCAATTGGGCAAGTGAACTTTTTGTTTTCATTCATTTACTTAGCCGAACAAAATTCTTGCCCGAATGAACAAAATGCTTGTTAATTGTGTTACTTTTGATACTTTGTCCGTGTTGAAAGTGTTTTTACACATTTACACAAAATCAAAACTGATATGAAGAAAACAAAACAAAAACAAAACAAAAAAGTCTTTAACACTGTCTTGATTTTAGAGTTAAAAATATTTACTTGCCCATTTGGGCAAGTAAAACTGATTTCCATAAATTTTCACTTGTCCAGAAGCAAAATTTACTTACTTGTCCTGGGCAAGCAGGCAAGTGCTCGTGTCAAGCCTCGAATGCATTAATAAACTTGCAGCATGTTTGATGAGATGAATTTAGCATACATTCTGATTGACTTACACTTTCCAGTTTGTGTAAAGTTTGCCTGCATCAAGTGAAGTGAATCTCTGTTATGTTGATGTGCAAACTCAGTTTTATTTGTGATGTTGCAACTTGGATGAATGTTTGTTTGGAAATTATAAAATGCCTATGAGTATCTTACGATTATAATTGTCCAATCTTTAACAATCTCCCACTCATGTAATTGGTGCATATATAGAGACAGTGATTTTCCGTTTCAAAAAATGGTCTTTTCCATTTCTGAAAACCTGTAATTCCGTTTCAACCTGATCTAAAAATGAAAATTCCGTTTTGTCATAGAAAATGTACACAGCAAAAACAGGAATTCCGTTTTGCAAAGGTGAATTCCACGAATTTTTACATGAAAAGTACAAGAACGAAACGGATTTTCCGTTTAATTTACCAGTAAAACGGAAAATCACTGTCCCTACATATATAGTGTAGATAAAGTTGGATTTTTGGTGGAGTGAGGAAGGGCCTGCCACTGTTTTCCTTTTCCCACATTACAAACATGTCTTTTGCCCTGTCTTTGAGTGTACATGTATGTGTAGTCCTGTACAGTACCTCTCAAGTACAAGGTGTTAAGGTTTGTAGAAACTTTGTTATGATGATACATGTAAATTTGTACTGTTCCGTTGCATGAAAGTTGAAAGTATCCAATACTGTTTGTGTTACTAATATGTAGTACTTACTATTTTCTTTTTTCTTTGTTCCTTGCAGCTCGATGGAACCATATTGAAAACCTAGATGAGTTCTTCACAAGAATATCCTTTACATATATCAAAAATGTTGCAGTTCTGACCTCACCATTAGCTATTTAGTTCATACTTTTAACTTACTAAATTTTTTTGTGTCGCATATTTCTAGAAGATACAACACACAAGATTAATTTTTAATTTGGTTTTTTTCATGATATTTTTACAATATGTGGTTGAGTGATTCATCATGAATAATACTTGCAAAAAGTCATCACTTATATTGACTGTATTAATTCCAGATTTAGTAATTTTTACTTCATCAGCATATCAGCAATCGCTATTTTGTTTACTAATTGGTGCACTGTACTCTAGTTTGTTTGCCTCTTTTCCGTTCTTTACTGACATATATTTTTAACATTTTTGACTTTGTCATTCATTTGTGCATCTATAACAATCTGTCAAGTGCACTTACAAATGAGCTTTAGCTACATGTACATGCAGGGGTATAACCTTGTTTGACATATCGGATCATAAATTCCAAGGGACAAAATGTGATGTCTCTGGCCATTTCAGAAGGTGTAAATTCTACAAACTGCTAAGTATCTAAGATAGTATTTTAATATGAGGCGACAAAAAAAAATAAGGAACGTGTTCAATAGTTTTTGAGAAATCAAATTGTTCCTTAACGTTTCTTTTCACATCTATCATTATCATCAGAAGCATGGATACCTCTGCATGATGCTGGCCCAAATTCTAGAACTTGTGTAAGTACAGTAAATGCGCTGAAGACAATGATTAAGGATTTACTAATTCCTCTTAATTCTTTTACTCAATACAACACCCATCACACAGGTACAATAAAACCCCATTCAGACAGCCCAAATTCGCCGGCTCTGAGCCGGCTCTGCTACTCCTCTTTCTGTCTGAATGGTTTAAGCCGGCGAAAAGGAGTATTAAGTACGCCCGCTCTGAAAAACCTCCGGAGGTGTTTTAGAGTCTGCCAAAAGGAGTAGCTGATACGCTTCACCTTCTGTCTGAATGAGTTAAGCCGTCTCTGCTACTCCTTGCGCAGTGATGCATGCAAAGTTCACCAACATCCGCGCCGAAAAACAAAAGGCAATCGCGCGTACATATTATACACTTCCTGTTCCGGTCTCGCAAGGTGAGTAGTGACTCCACCTTTCTGGTTGCTGTGTGAATGGTTTAAGACGGTGAAAAGGCGTAGCTGCTATGCGAATACTGGGCTATCTGAAGGGGGTCATCGGAGTGTTTCAAGACCGCTCTGAGCCGCCGCAGCTACACCTTTTTCTATCTGAATGGGGCTTAAGTCATTCACACTTTCTGTACATGAAAGAAGCAAACATATTGTGCAAAAACTACAAATTGAATTTAAGAAACCTGAATTGAACCTGGGGTTCACTTTAAAGCCCAATTTTAGTTTTGGGATCTTTTTTGTTATTTGAAAGCTTTATGCCAAAAGTCATATCCCAGCAATCAACAGTTTTATAAATGTCTTTATTTTTTTTAAATAATGAAAAATCTCGGGGGGGGGGGGGGGGGGATGTGGGGAGGAACTCATGAGATTTTACTATATTTTACATTATAGCATCCACAGGGTTAATAAGGTGTTAAGGCTACATGATTATACCTCATTTGAAATAGCAGACTCTGCTCTTTCAAATGAGGTATAACTCATGTAACCTTAACACCTTATTAACCCTTTGGATGCTATAATGTAAAATATAGTCGAAAATCTGGGGGGGTCCCCCCCCCCAAGAGCTTTTTCATTAATCAATAAAAAAAAAAACTAAAGACATTCAGAATCCGTTATTACTGGAATATGACTTTTGGGCATAAAGCTTTCAAGTAAAAAAAAAATCCCCAAAGCTAAACTTGGCTTTAATCAATTAATGAAAAATATGGGGGGGGGGGGGGGGGGGGGGGGCCCGAGATTTCAACTCTGCTCTTTCAAATGAGGTATAACTCATGTAACCTTAACACCTTATTAACCCTTTGGATACTATAATGTAAAATATAGTCGTAAATCTCGGGCTTTAAAACTGTGGCAGATAAAGAGTTAATGTGCCATGCATTGTGATGCCTGAGTGCCATATTATTATCTTGACAATTGATTCATTCCAGTGAATAATTGTATTATGTAACATTGGTCAATATATAGGCACTACAACTGCTACAATTGACACAATTATAGATAATCCATTTCCATAAGGATTGGGATTAGTAAGGATTAAGAGGATTAGAGCCTGATTGATTCACTGACAGGTGGTATGGTTCACAACTGTATGTGAACAAAGCATGGTATTGGTAGGGCCTAGGGACATGTTGCAGTAATAATGATAGCTTGATTATTTTATACTACACAATAGAATGTGTTGTGAATTGTCAATGAAGAAAGTGAATAGCACCGGGGTACAGCAGATTAGAGCCTATATTATCTTGCATGAGTTTTTTGGGTCCAATCTCTTTACCATGACACTTAAAGGCAAGGTTCACCCTGATGTCAAGTTGGTTTTAATAAAAGTAGAAAAATGAGAGAAACATGTTAATTAAAGTTTGACAAAAATCCACGAAAGAATAACAGAGTTAGGAAGTTTCAAAGTTTCAATTTCGTGACGTCATATGTGAGCAGCTCCCCTTATGTAATGTAATATCAATTCCGTAAATTGTCATTTTTTGAATGGTTCATGATAATTGAATGTTTTATTTTCATAGAAGCCTGTATGAAATAATGTTTCTGATAATATATTGAATGCACGGGTAGAATCATTTTCAAATTTCTGAGAAAACGGCACTTTATGGAATTTATATCACACGACATATGGGGAGCTGCTCGCATGTGACGTCACAAATTGTAAACTTTAGAATTCCATAACTCTGTTATTCTTTCTCTCATTGTTCTGCTTTTATTAAAACTAACTTGACGTCAGGGTGAACCTTGCCTTTAAGCCTCTCTCCACCTTAAAGTACTGGTGTAAATGGGTACTAACATCTAATAGGGTGGGATAACTGTATGACTTTGACCAAGTGAAAAATACACCATTGGGAGTGCCCATACAAGTGCCCCTGTCTGTTATGTACTCTTGGTATAAATGTTTAAAAAAGTTATGGTGATACGGGGCATGCTTCAGTACAAGTGTGCTTTGCAGGATTTAGGATTATTAGATGTAAAATTGTTTTGTTTTTATGAGAAATAAAACTGTGTTGAACCTATTGCTCATGCCTAAACTGAAGAAATAAGGTTGATTTATTCATTATGTTGAAATTATACTATATGTATGCATTTAGAAATATAATTTTAGCCGAGTGTGAGAATTGCATACAGAGTCAGGCTACCATTTCTATGAGTGATTAGAAGCCGAGATGTGTTTCATTATTGAACTGGATATTCATTGAACACATTGCCGTAGTCAAGAAACTAAAACAAAATTTTTCTTCATCACATAAACTGACTTTACAGCTTCTGGGAGTTGATAAAGTTACTTAGCTCACAGAATTTTGTGTATTTTTAGAACAATTTGGCAAATATCAGTTTTCATTAACGTTCATGGAGAATTTAAAACAATATGGATGCTGATATTCACAGTTATCCTGGTATTAGTACATATATCATCGCCAGGCTGGCAGAAGGGCGTTAGCAAATGCTCTAAGCAGAAGGGCGTTAACAGTAAATTGCTTGTAACGTGACAATCATTGGCTTATTTGACATGAAATCATAGTATTGTGATCTTTTAGATCCTACTATCAGTACGTAAGGCAAAAATATGGAATAAGCCTATGGGTGTTAAATTAGAGGCAATTTACTGTTAACGCCCTTCTGCTTAGAGCATTTGCTAACGCCCTTCTGCCAGCCGGGCCGCGATATGTAAGAAGAAAATAATATACTTGTATTAAACCTGTCAATACCAATACAATAAAACTCCGTAGACATTGTGTGTAATATTCTACGTGTGGTATTTAAAGGGTTAATGAATTGTTCCCATTTTTCCCTCAGGCAATTTCTGTTCATTGTATTCTTCACGCTGTTCCTCATGCAATGTGTGGATTATGACGTCCTGTTCCAAGATGATAAGACCTCACCAGGCAAGAAGGTCACGATACCTGAGGCCATCATACCGCTGAACCAGTGTGCAAGGAAGTAAGTTCCTCAAAGGAAGCAGAGATGAAGGATCCTTCCATTGTGATACCCTTAAAGTGATAAGCTAACATTGTGGAGCTTCAATTTAAAAAATTGTCAAACTTTGATATCTGAGCTACATAGTAGTACTCAAATGGACAAATAAACACCCTAGAATACAAAAGTGTGGAAATTTACGCCACCACTAGCAAGTTATGCATGAATAAACAATGAAAACTCGGGGCGAGTTTTAATAGCCTAGGTGTACACACAGTAAGTCTGTGGGAGGAAATGTGCAAGTGAATCTGGTCAACTTACGATTTTCACTTTTTCAAAGCACTAAATAATCATTTTGAAATACAATTTTTTCAGGGCTTCATTTTTAGACCTCATCAAAGACACTGGTAGCATGGGGAATCATGTGGCTCAGATTTTTTTAACTGTGGTAAATGTTAGCCAATACCTTTAAACCTAAAAGGGTGGGGGTGTGGCATTTCATGACTTAAAAAAAATCTTGCATATCATTTGAGGCCAATTTGTGACATCCCAGTATGCAGTAATGCAGTAACGAGCCCAAATCAGACATGTTTTAGGCCTTGTGACCTTTGACCTTTCAACTCCGAAATGTGATCAGTTTATTGATGCCTCATACTACATACTTGATGCTAGTTAGTAGTAACTTCAAAATCTGAACAGCCAGGCAGTTGTGGCCACTTTGACCTTGGTTCGAATGATTAACAAGCATGTTTATCCCTATATACGAAAATAGTTTGAGATAGCGATATTCGCATTTAAAAAATCGACTTAGAGAAAAAAGCTTCCATGAAAAGCACAGGACAAATTGGACTGTCAAAAATATTCGACATAGCGACTAATTCTACATGTGCGACATAGAGATTTATCGCGAAGTCCATCTGCTTACATTTTTCGTTAAACTCTTAATACAATACAATAAACTCCCCAGACATTGTGTTAGATTCTATGGTGTCGGTATTGAAAGGACGTTAATTGAATTGTTGCATTTTATTCCTCAGGCAAATTTTGTTCAGTTGTATTCTTCACACTTGCTTCCTCATGCATGTGGGATTTGACGTCCTTGTTCCAAGATGAATAAGACCGCGCAGCAAGAAAGTTCACGTACCCTGAGGCCATCATACCTCTAACCGTGTCTGCAAGAAGTAAGTCCTCAACAGGTAGTAGAGATGAAAGGATCCTCCCATTGTGATAGCCTTTAACCCTAAAACGTGTGGGCGGGGGGCGGGCGGGGGGGGGGACAGAATGCAGTTGTTGTGCATTTCATGAGGACTTAAAAATAAAAAAAATCTTGCCATATCATTGAGGCCAAGTTGTAGACTCCAGATGCTTCAGTAATGCAGCGTAACGAGCCCAAACAACGATGTTTTAGCGCCTTGACCTTTGACTTTCAACTCCGAAAGTGTATCAGTTATTGATCCTGCATACTACATAACTTGCATCCGAGTTAGTAGTAACTTCAAAATCTAACAGCCTTTCTTAATTATCGCAGTAATGCAGGCCACAATTCAACATGTTTTAGGCCCTGGAGCTTGACCTTTTCAATTCAAACTTTTATCAGTTCTTGCGGTCATCATAATGACAACGTGGTCCCAGTAGATATAAAAAGCCCATTAGCCATCCTTAATTATCGATCTGGATGACGACAGACAACCCATAACAGTGATGCCGCCCGGGGGGGGGGGGGGCGGGGGCGGCAGTGTCATTACAAGGTGTCACCATCGCGTGTAATGAACTTTCGAAAATGGACCCTTAAACAAGTAACTGAAAGGACGA
>JZLH01S0331179.1:0-12026 GCA_001188425.1 Eucidaris tribuloides | reverse complement strand
TAAAACTTCACAACTTGTGTCATTTGTGGTATTTTTTTTACATATTTGCTGAGCGGGAAAGTTAGTTCAAACCTAAACATAATCTGGTGCAAAGGAAAAACCAAAACCAAAGGAACGTGATGACAGATGCACTAAGATTGGATGAGCAAAGACCTTTTCCTTCACCGTACTGATTTGTGTATTTCTTTATAAACAGGTGATATACAGGGTGTATCAAAAAAAAGTAGACACTTAGAAAAAAAATTATTAAAAATTGTTTTCGTGATTTTGAGATTATTTTTTGATATGAATATTTTACCTTGGACCTAAGCTATCTGATGACACTATTGGTATTGAAAGTATTTCACGCATGAGTGAGCACAACCCGCTTTTGTGCAATTGGCCAAAAAATGCATTTGCGCACAGAATTGTGTACTTATAATCTATGTTTAAATGCCTCACAGACCGGTGCTGCAGAAGCTCTCAACTGATGTGCTCAAGGATTGAATCCTCAGCATGCTCAGAGAAGAGCTAATATCAATTTTGTGTCAAAAAAGACAAAAATGAAGCACTAATTCAGATATACCCCCATAAAAAGACGAGAATGTCTTGTTTGCAAGATGAATTGTGAATTTAAGAAAAAAAATGCATTTTCTTCTTTTTCAGGGGTTGGGGTTGGTAATTGTATCTGAATTATTGTTTTATTTTGTCTTTCTTTTCACAGAATTGATATAAGCTCTTCTCTGAACATGCTGAGGATTTAGAATGTAGCAAAAATGAAGCAATGATTCAGATACAACCCACCCTACCCCTTCAAAAACAAGAAAATGTCATTTTCTTGAGTTCACAGTTCATCTTGCAAACATGACATTTTCTCCTTTTTAGGGGGGTACTTCTGAATCATTGCTTCATTTTTGGATTTTTTGCCACAAAATTGATATTACATCTTCTCTGAGCATGCTGAGGATTCAATCCTTGTGCACATCAGGTGAGAGTTTCTGCAGCACCGGTCTGTGAGGCATTAAACATTGACTATAAGAACACAATTTTGTGCGCAAATGCATTTTTGCCCCATTGGACAAAAGTGGCCTGTACTCACTCATGCGTGAAATACTTTCAATACCAATAGTGTCATCAGATAGCTAAGGTCCAAGGTAAAATATTTATATCAAAAAATAATCTCTACATCATGAAATATTTGCGTAATAAATTTTTTTCTGAGTGTCTACTTTTTTTTGATACACGCTGTATAGGCTTATTTTATAGTGAATATATGTTTGTATGTATGTCATAAGTGGTGAAAAGGCAATTCCGCGAGCGAGCGAGTGGTTTGGAATATTTCAAAGGAGGGGGTGCGTATAAGTAAAAACAAAAACAAAGGACCTATGAGAAGGAGGGGGGGGGGAACAGACCACCCTGGTGGGTTCCAGGGGCCCACCTTATAGAATTCCAAGTAGGGTCCCCGTCCCGTGTGGGAGTAACGGAGTTCCGCTCCCTGAAGCTCACGGTTTAACTAGCACTTTCATTTTACATAGGTAATATTTGTTTGTATGTAGCAATTCCGCGAGCGAGCGGAGCAAGCGGTTTTGAAAACTTTGAAATTCCAAGAAGAATAATGCGTTTTGCAGGCCCCTAGCCATAATTCAAAGGAGGGATGCGTATAAGTCAAGAAAACGGACCTATGAAAGGGGGAAGGGCTGACCATCCTAATGGACGTGTTCCAGGGGCCACCTTATAGAATTCCAAGTAGGGTTCCCGTCCTAGGTGGGGGTCTGAAGGTTCCGCCCCCTGACGCTCACTGCTTGTAGCAGTTTCATTAGATATTTTGTCTCTCTGCTAACACTATTTTTCTTTGAAATGGACAGTCAACAATAACTAAACCACCCCATTTTTCAAAATTGTTGTAACTTCATTCGAAGGTATAAATTATGTAGTCTAATTGCCGATAGCAGGTCATTTTCAAACGTGGTGGTGATTTGTCGGGGGTCAAGCTGAAGCTTGAGCATGATTTCGATCGGTTTTATAAGCTTATCGTGACCTTTTGATAACACTTTTGTTTTTTAAAATGGACAGCTACAATAGACAACAATAAAACAAAACAAAACAACCCCCCCCCCCCCCACTGCTGATAGCAGATAATTTTCAAAACATGGCGGTAATATTTCGGGGGTTAGGGGCGGAGCCTACTGAAGCTCATTGGTTCTAGCGGTTTTATGAGACTATTTTGACCCCTGTCATCACTGTTTCGTGAAATTTAGGGCCTTCATTCAAGAACAATCAAAAACATATTATAGAAATACGTAGTGCCATTACAAGGTGTACACCATGCGCGTGTGAAAAAACGCGTAAAAAGGGTTGTTTTCACGGTCGGGCGATATACGCGCGTACATTGAAAAGGGTATCAAAATCGCCAAAATCGGGGGGAAAGGGTATACTTTAACAGAATGTCACTTTAAAAGGGTATCTATTCAGACTTGAATACTTGTTTAGGGTATTCTGAGATCGACAGATAATTACTTGTTTAAGGTCTATTTTGAAAGTCCATACACGCGCATGGTCTACACCTTGTAATGAAACTGGCCCCCCGGGACCCCTCCCCCCGGTTATGGTCCTGGTAATTCGAAATATTTCATACTGCAATGTGCATACAAACAGAATTATGCAAGTGTTATTCAGGTCATATAACCCCTCTCCGATTTGAATTAAATGCATTTCAAAATGGTACACACGCAAAAGGTTTGCCACGTGATTGATGAATTTTGGAGGAAAAATTTCTGCACAAAATTGTTTGATTTTGATAAGTGTATCTGAAAAACTGCCTGCGCTATCGCTGGTTAATAATAGAAGCAATTCTACGAGCAACAGATTTTGAAGGGGGAAATGATTCCACGGGGTGTGTGGAAACGCTTGAATATCCACATTGATGCACAAACTTAAACTATGACTTTAAATAAGTTCAAAATAACGTATCTACTTTCAAAATTAATATCAAAATTTGCTCAGTCGACTTGCGCCTGCATGTTATATCCAGTGGAGTTTATGTAGTACATGACCAGAACCAGAACCAGAACAAACACAACAAAATTATTGACCCCTATAAGTAGAGTTTAAAAAAAGAATAGTACTTACACTAAATATCTATCTCATAAGCACAATTTCTAGTTCGGTTCGCTTCAGTTTTCTTTTCTTTTCCTTCTTTTCCTTTTTTCCTTCGGTTTTTTTGTTTGCCGCGATTGGGGGGGGTTGGGGGATGGACCTCAGTCCCCCGTTTGCCCCCCCCCCGTAGTTTACGCCATGTACACGGGTACTATGCCAGACCCATTTGCACGAGGTTTGAGAGAGGTTGAATAATGTCATTAAATTTTCTGAAGTTTAAAATTTTAAAAAGTTTAATTCTGGCGCAAAAAATAGGGATTTAAGAAACGTTTATTCCGCGAAAAACCAGAGGGAATTACAAATAATAAAGAAAACATACGCCCATACTATGATGAAATTAGCCATTTCATTCATGAGCAGAAGTAACTCCGAACCCATCCCTTACCACTGCAGAAAACTGCCCCACCACTCAAAATGCTCAGCTGGATGATAAACATCCGTAAAATACAACCATCCTTAATATTTTGAGTTGTGTTGTTAAGCATATACGCCTCCAAACAAAAACAACAGTCTCGTAAACATCAAAATAGATGGGGCAGCAACAGCCAGAATGGAATACAGGAACGATATTTGTATTCTCATTAATGCTTTATATTCTTGAAAAGTTACGTGGTTACAAAACGAGATGAAAAATATAAGGTACAAGCTGGTATTTACATTCAAGGGAGGAAATACGGAGTGGGCAGAGGGGGCAGCTGCCCCCCCCCCCCCCTGAAATTAGTAAAATTTAGAAGATCGTGGGGGGAGGGGTGGTGCAGAATAATTCGTGAAATGGATGTCTTTTGACGGTTTCACCCCCCTCCAATAGTTCTTGTCCTCCCTAAGAATTTAGCCTTGCACCGCCCCTGTTTACAACATGATGGTTGACTGATTCCCATAAATATTAGTCAGTAATGACGTTCGACGGACGTTGTTTGCCACAAGGTGTCGTGTCGTTTCTAGATGATCGCTTACTAATTAATTATTCACCTTAATCCCAAACACGCGTCAGATTATACATTAATACTCTGTAGTACGTGTCCGTACATATTTGCGAATATGACCAGGCAGTACTGCATTTTAATATTTCAACCCCTATTTACATGTTTTGTTAGTGAACAACTAAATGTGCTCTAACTGTATCTGCTTGTTACTAACTTATCGTCTGATTGTTGTGGAATACATTGTGCGTATACTCAATGCCAAGAAAATCATTTCTACTCCTATGTGGATAAACTCCCAACCTCTGGCGATATGTATAGGTAAGTATGAAACTGATTTGAATATTTTTCCCAGGGAAAATTTAAGTTTTGTTTATCATTCCCCATTATTTGTATAATGTAACTTTCAACGTCGTTATTCCATTAAGTATAAATGTAGTCTAATAGTTTATTCTACGTCTACAAATTCTAGCACATGTTGAATTACGTAGCAAATTGCACGATAAAAAAACAATATTGCATCAAATGAGATGACAATGATACAATCGTACAAATATCAGAAATCTTGTCTTGTACCTCATAAAGATAAGAAAACTTTTCTCTCATGTTTTTAAATGTATAGACATTTAATTAACTGATGTAGTATAACGTATTTATCAATATACCATAACAACGTATGTACTATGACCTGATCACAACTACTTAAAAAAAGAAAGCTGTCCAATATTCAATGCAAATATAAATTTAAAAAAATAGCCAGTACCATTGCAGTCAGCTATTAAGATTATAACAACTATATAAATTTATTTGTTTTTATATCAGAGGTCATCAATAAGGAATGCAATAAGGAATACAACATAGTTTTGTGGCCGATTTTGCCATTTTGTTCTGCAAGATTGTATAAGTTTAAAATTGAAAAGCAATAGTTAAGAAATTACTTTTGCCCTGTACAAAGCCCGTGCGTCTTTAATAATATAGGTGCAGCAAACATCTTACAAAAAAAAATAAAAATAAACACACCGTATGATTGCATTTTGTAGTTAACGAAAATATTCGTTTAAATGTGAGCAAATTATATTTGTTTACCCGCAGCATGCGAATGTTGTAATTTTAGCAATTAAATTCAACAATCGTTATAATTAGTTTTCTCCATGACGTTTGAATTTAAAAAAAAAACCAAGTGGTCATAATGCCTAAGAAACATCTATAGAATAATTACCAGTGTCAATGGTGCAATAAGGAAAGCACGATTGAAAGAAATATCAAAATAACAATCGTCGTTCATCATTAATGTTATGTCAGTGTGACATGTCCGTTATAGAAAAAGTCTATTATTTGCCATTATTTCCTGTCTTGAGCTGTTGTTTTAGTTTTGCTGGTAAGTGTTTGCATTCATGATCATGTCCAACATCTTCGTTCTTTGGCCTCCACGCATTCTTTTTCCATCTACTCTATCCTCAATCGTCATTATTATCCTCTCAGAATTAATTCAGCGTGTAAAGAGTTAACCCTAAAAATACCGGGCTATTTCTGGTCTACTTATTACCGGGGGGGGGGGCATTATGACCCCCCCCCCCCGAGATCTCGGCCGCAGATCGCGCAATCGCCGCGAATATTTGCACGCGCATAGAGCTGGATGTAAACTACAAGACTGTATAGTAAAATTTTCAAAAAATTGTTTTTTTTTATATTTTTAAAGTAATCAATTATGCAAATAAGTGTATGAAATTATGTTTTCGCCTATATCTCACTTACAATAGCTAGTAGAATGCTAATGTTTGGTGAAAATATTCATTTTGACATTTCTAACAATTATCTGCAAAAAAAAATTGCCGAAACAGAATTAATTTCCTATGTATTTTATTGTTTTGTGAATTTCTTATGTATTTCCTTGTTTTTTCGATCTTTTGTGTTTTATTATTTTTTCAATGAAATTTGTCGGGGACACTTTTGCGATCATAAACAGCATAAACTTAATCCATTTCAGCCTGTAAAAGTAAAAATAATCATACATTTATGATTTTTGGCTGAAAACACAATTTGCATTGATTTTGTACACAAAATCACGATTTTGAGCAATTTTGGAGTTGCATGCATGTACGAAAAGTCGCGCAGCGTCGTAACGGTATGTCCGATTTTTTTGAAAATGGTCTTAAATGAAGCGCGAGACTTGAAAGTAAAAAGCCAGTGAACGGCGCGGTCAAAAAATTTCGCGCGACGGCGTTATCGCGAAATTTGTCGAGGGGGGTCAATATCCCCCCCCCCCGGTATGATCAGGGTTAAAGGTTAGTGACATGATTGGGAACACTTGAAAATGCCTCAAGAACAAAATCAGTTGAAATATATACCAACTATACACCAGCTAGAGTGGATCTCCCACCTGGGAGGATTTGTCTGTAATTTGTTTACTTAAAGGTTAGTGACATGATTGGGAACACTTGAAAATGCCTCAAGAACAAAATCAGTTGAAATATATACCAACTATACACTAGCAGGAGTGGATCTCAAACCTGGGAAGATTTGTCTGTAATTTGTTTACTTAAGGAGAATCAAGCATAAACATAGGAGTATCTTAATTTTTTCCGGGGACGATAAAAATAAGCTCCATAGAGAGCCACACAGCAGGTTTCCGTGCTACGAGTGATATTGACATTGTTTATTTTAGAATGAGTCAACGTTTGACTACAAGATTTTCACAGGAGAATCCTTGCATAGTTTACTTCATTCTAGAGTAGTTTCATCCCAGTTGAGGACTACCCCCAATCATGTCATTTACCTTCAAAGAGCGTTGAAAACAAACATAGCTTTTAAAACCAACATGTTGTCTTAAAGATAATACATAACGTAATGCAAGCCGCTTAAAGAAACTGTCAAACTTTGATATCTGACTTATACATGAACAAATAAAGACGCTTACACAAACCGTTATATGGTTACGCAGTCACTAGCAAAGTTTGTATACCGATAAAATCGACCCATAAATTAAAGGTTTGTATAACAATGTTTTAAGTTTAAAAAAAAAAATCTGAGCTACATGATTCCCCATGCTTCCAGTGTCTCTGATATGGTCTAAAAATGAAGCGCTGAAAAAAATTGCAGTTCAAAACAATTATTAAGTGCTTTAAAAAAGTGAAAATCATTGAGAGACGATTCCAGTTTACTGCTGTGTTGCAGAATTTCCTATCGGCTGAGAATAATTAATGTGCCAATTTGTATCTGCACATATTGTACTAGTGACAGCATAACTGTCGAACGTTTGTCTTCTAGGGTGTTTATTTGTTCATTCAAACACTGTCAGATATGTCAGATAGCAAAGTTCGACAATTTTAAACGGGTCTTCCACAGAGTTATATAGCGTCTTTAATGTCATGTGGACAAAAATTCCATAACACAGTAGTCTTTGGGAGAACCAGAATGTTCGTTCGATTGTCACTTTTTAGACGCAGTTATTTATCGTTTTCAAATACATTTTTTCCAGCGTTTCGTTTTTATACTTTTTAGAGAAACTAGTAGCATGGAGGATCATGAATCTCAGATTTTTTTAATTTTTTTTACTAGAAAGTTAGAAACGTTGTTAAATGATGCGTTTAATTTACCTCGTTCATGGAAGGTAGGAACGTCTCCTGCAGGTTTTGTAGGAAAGACCTGCACATGTCACAGGCGATGCTCGGGGAACTCTGCGGCTGCTGGGGCGATTGCTGCTGTTCGCCATCGAACGCGCTCGTGTACGGATTTGGTTCCATTCCCACTGGAACGGCACGGCCTGTAAAAACAAGATGAAACAAAAGATAATTCATCGTGCATTATACCGTCAGTCCATCTCGAAGGAATGACTCCTGGTTGCTTGAAACAACTGGCGTGGCCACGTTCTATCGAAAAAAAAATCATACTGCCAACGCTGTTACGAACATTCTGTAGGCCTATAACACTGAGAATACATGCATGAAAAAAGAGAGACCGAGAAAGGTAGGATCACCGATTCATCATTTCAATATTTACATAACTGTGCTCCAAAATATATGTCTTCCCTTTTTCAGTTTCGTTTACCATCAATTACGCTCAAATTATGCAGACACTACAGCACTCCGTTTACCACATGCCAACACGAGAGCTGGTGAGCGCAGCTTCCATTATTGTGGACCAAGAGTCTGGAATAAGTTGCCAAAAAAGGGAGCTGCGCTCATCAACTTCAATATACACATTCAGAAGGGAGCTGAAAACATTTTTGTTCTCTTAGTTTTATTTAATCATATAAGTTGTACAGCGCATCGATCATTTGTAAAATTGGAAATGCGCTATATAAGAATCAATTGTATGTATGTATGTATGTATGTATGTATGTATGTATGTATGTATGTATATATGTATGTATGTATGTATGTATGTATGTATGTATGTATGTATGTATGTATGCATGTATGTATGTATCTCTGTCTATACAGAGACATGGCTATCGTACCAAGGGGGCCCTTCTCCAATAATACGCAGCTAATTAAAATAATATTTTAATCAAAAGAAATTAACGAGATTAAGCATGACAATGCAGTAAGTAAATTTATATATTAACGGAAATTCAATAAACATAAAACATTATGGGACATTTCGAACAAACGAATTTAACTTACTAATGAATAAATTATGCCTAGCGGCGAGTTTGAAATCAAGGGGATGGGTAGGTCATTGCATTGTTGAGCACCTTTATAAGAAAAGTTCTTTGACAAAATTCAGTTGTAAGTTTTGATAATGCTAAATTACCGTTAGATCTGAGTGGATAATTGGAGTGACAAAATATAAATGAGTTTTTCAAGATGAACATGTGGAGAATATCACATTTTCCGCCCTTTTTTCTCTTTCCCTACCCAGCCCCAAGTCTTCTTTTGTGCTTGACATTTCAGATTCAGATGCATTTCTTGAGACGAAAGTATAAAATTAGGGGTAATTTTTATTTGGTGAGTTCGGTAAACGTATTTCTTTGTGGACAGGGAGATCCCAGATTAAAAACAAAAAAATAGACAAATAAAACAAATAAAAATCAAGAAG
Source organism: Eucidaris tribuloides (assembly GCA_001188425.1). Lineage (NCBI taxonomy): Eukaryota > Metazoa > Echinodermata > Echinoidea > Cidaroida > Cidaridae > Eucidaris > Eucidaris tribuloides. The sequence goes on along the minus strand of JZLH01S0331179.1, from coordinate 2,931 downwards.
CGTGCATCATTTTCATTCAGATAAATTAGTATTCCATACTAAAATTAGTCTAAATTAGGCTGATCTGAATTTTTGAAAAGGGGAGGATCATACAAAACCGTAGGAAAAATGTTTTAGCTTTGACAGTCTGGAAAAAAAATAATACACAGTGAGAAATTCACTTATATCCATTTCTGCACTGACTGCATTATACACATAAAGAAAATGAGCTGTTATGGCAAAAAGGTGTATTGTAGATAACATCCAAAAGTGATAATATAAATTTTGAGTAATGCTGGTGTTACTAGATGAAAAAAAAATATATTATTGAAATTTAATTTTCTAGGAGAAAGTGAAAACAGACTACAGTACTTACTAGTGCCGAAGAAAAGGGCCAAGCTTACGAAAATGGCCAAGTTCCGCATGATGCTTGTGTTGAAACAGTCAAAATCAAGGAATAAACCTTCACAGTGTTTCTTCAAACTAATAGGACGTTTGTGAGATGGAGAAAGTTTTTATAAGCTGTCATAAAAAAGGTGTTGTCGTGTGGCGGCGCTATTGTTTTCGTTACTTAGCAATCAGTCTTGAGCGATCGACAAAAATGATATCAAATCTGGGTGGATTCCATGAGACGTTTTATCTGCCTACCGCACCAAGTGCGTCATTATAATATCGACAGGATGTGTTTGGGTCGTAGATTTCAAGGATATTATTTCGGTTGTTGGCATTAACCAGAACTTAAACACGTACTCAAATTTTTCTTTATGATATTCCTTTTCCATTGTAGCCCACCCATGCACTGCACATTGGAGCGTTTCGGTTTGGAAGGTCCTGAGCTACAAAATCCACCATGCTCTAAGTGTCTTTAATAAGGTCTCAAAATAAAGCCCTGGAAAGGTTGTACTTCAAAGTGATGATTTAGCGTTTTAAAAGAGTGAAAATCTGCAGTATCTAGTGCGACCTTCTCCTATTTCCTCCTATAGACTACTGTGGGTCTGACTAATTTATACTCAGCCGGTGGCAATAAATGTTTATTCATGCATACCATGCCAGTGGCAATTTAACACTATTGCATGCTATGTTTATTTGCCCATTTAAGCACTACTATGTAGCTCAGATATCAAAGTTTGACAATTTTTTTTCCACAATGTAATCTTTGTGTCTTAACAGCAGGGGCGTCAATCCTGGGGTGGCAAGGAGGGGGGGGGGCAGTCGCCACCCCAATGAAAATATTATATCGATCTGCCCCCCCCCAATAATTTTAACAACTTGAAAAATTCATAATATGCATTGCAAGGATATGTTTAAAAAGCACTGTAAAACCATTCAACTTAACTTGAAAAAACAACAACAATGTAAACATACAAAATTGTCAATTTTTCGGCGCGATTAGCACGCAAATTTGTGTATCGCACTTTGACGCGCGGAGCGCGCCAAGGATTTATGACTTTTGTTTTACACTTGCCCTTCCCCCCATCCAAAACATGAATCGACGCCCCTGTTTAACAGTGAAGTGAAGTCTCAACTATTCCTGTGTAATTAGCTGAATTTTTATTATCATCTTTTTTTTACAAGCGACAATATTATTGTCTTGTAATTGAATTTAACAATAAAAAAAAACGCATGACTCATTTGACCCATATCAAAACCCTCATTCCCTGGAGAGTACAAAATTGTATTCCAAATCCGGCTGCCTGTTACGAGCTTAGGAGTTTATCCACTTATGAATACTGTCTCGGTTCTTTTAAGTCTTACAGCGCCAAGGGTGCAATTATCTACCACGTGGCAAACATAGAGCTGTGATTTCCTGCATTGTAAGACTAACAGTAAACAGCATGCTTGATTCAAATTCAGAGAAATCGTAATTATATACCCTACCCTTTCGATTTAAATGTTTTCGACCCAATCAAAACACACACGTGGTAACCTTGGCATTGGGATAAATAGTGTTGCCCGGGATGAGGAGTGTAAACCAGTGTTGCCACAGCCAAAAAAATGAAATTGTGCCAAGGATCACCTCCAAATAATGCTACACGGTGCTAAATCAACCACGGCCAAATAAAAGGGCCCCACGTCTGACGGTGACCTGTTTCATGACCAATTTGAATGTCCGACATTTCATGCATTAAATTTGCTCCGACGACAAATGCTCCGACAATTATTTCATGCACTAACCCTGACTTCAATCCTAACCCTAACCCTAACCCTTACCCGGACTCTACCACTAACCCTATTCAGAACTGGAAACCCAATGGCAAGCCTAACTTTGATTCTTTGTCTTCTGAGATATGTTCTTCTGAGCAAATGTTGGGTCATGTCCGATCACCGCCAAACAGGGAAGCGGCAAGAAAAATGTATATATATCTTTAGGTCCGAAGGGAACCCAAACGTTCCACGGCCAAACAGCATAAATCGGAACTATGCTAAATATTAGTATTATGCTTGCAATAATCTGTCCAAATTATGCTTAAATCATGGCAGCCTTGAAGTAAACACTTGGGCAATCTGAATTTTACAAAATATCTCACAAGTTAATGATGGCTGCCAAACCTAGATGAAGCGATATATGAAAATAGCTTATTCCGTAGACATGCAGTATAAACTGCTGGAAATAGAATCATAATAAATGAATAATTAATACGATCTCTGTTTTTTACTTAGAAAACCGACTTACTGAATTCTTATTTCATTTACTTAAGAGGTGGTAAGACTGCTTTATTGGTGTTGGCAAACATGCATGAACGAGCTCCCAAAATGTCTTTGTGATGATTTTGCTACAAAAATTCATACATGGACGACTATTATGTTTATATCCCGTTTAGACATTTCATGCGGTGAAGTCTGAACAACAAAAACAAACACATGCAGGGTAAGCACCAGATGATAAATCATTACAAAAGGGCCGTATAGATTCAGGGATTACCATTATAACTGAATAGTGTATTTGATAGG
>JZLH01S0331053.1:36713-49179 GCA_001188425.1 Eucidaris tribuloides | reverse complement strand
AATTCATTGTCATCACGACTTCTTTCCTTCTCCGTAACATGGACATTTACACATACATGTAGTTGTGACATAATTATCTTGATATAATATGTGACCCGCCACGCAAAATGAGACACAAGTCGGGAGATGTTCGAGCTGAAGAATCGGTCTAAAGTCAAAATTGGTTGGAACTTATGATTCAATTTTTTTTGACTTTGTCTGAAGTCTAAAGTCTTATCTTCATCATGTAGAAGTTTCGGAGTGAAATGGTGAAGGGAAAGCTATAAAAAGTGTGTTTTTTGGAGCAGTTTTTCGGTTTCGGAACGAGTGCGAAATTCAGACTGGAGCGCTGTGGAATAGGCTCGGCCTTAGTACGTTGGTGATTCTGTTGGTCATCGCAGAATGCTAATTTATACTCCCTTGTACATCGCTGCGTTTTTACCTGGTGTGTGGTTATCAATCGTACTTTCGTGTTATGACATCCGGTTTTTATGCTGATTTTTTTCTGGTATCAGAAGCAAGTTAGTCGTTTAAATTTTGTTTATTCTGAATTAGTGTGTACATGTACTTTTATCACACCGCCTTTATTGGATTGTTTTTGATTGCCACGCATAGCGCGAGCAAAAAGTGGGCCTGCAAGCTCAGAACAACTCACTGAAAAGTTAACAAGTATGTTTAAATGTTTGATTGGAAACAGAACGCAATATACCTGAAGTTTTGGCTCAATATGCACTTTTCCATGATTATACCATGGTTCTGTTGCCCTATATTTACCGTAGAATTTAGATGACAGTGATCGCGGCCACAATAAACCAAATTGGCCATGCAATTACACATGCAGCAGTTAGTTTCTTCTACGAAAGCGAGAATATATCAATTTCTTTCATGTTGTGTGTTTGTTTGTTTTTGTGTGTGGTGTGTGTGTGTGTGTGTGTGTGTGTGTGTGTGGTGTGTGTGTGTGTGTGCGTGTGTGTTATATTCGACTAATGGGTGATCGCATTAATTACAACTCGTCACGTTACTTGAAAGAGAACGGACCAGAGTCATGGCGGACTGATGCGTGGACTCAGAAGTACATGGACGAGTACTGCATCTCACAATTACAACTCGGGCGAGTTTAAATAGCGTAGGTATACACACAGTAAGTCTATGGGAGAAAATGGGCAGGTGAATCTGATCAATTTACGATTTTCACTTTTTTAAAGCACTACATAATCATTTTGAAATACAATTTGTTCAGGGCGTCAATTTTTAGACCTTATCAAAGACACTGGTAGCATGGGGAATCATGTAGCTCAGATTTCTTTAACTGTGGTAAATGTTAGCCAATACCTTTAACATAAAATCACATTAAGTGGAAATAGCAGGATTGGTACATGTAGAAGTCTTTACTTTGGGATTAAACTATTCTAGAATCAAGAACACTGTTCAAGCATCAGGTGTACGTTTAAATTTCATGGTCAAATCTTTTTACTTTTTGAACGATCTCCATTAGTGCTCATTGTGACAGGCAAATTTGTTGTGTAGCTTTGTATGGGATCAATTCTATCAGGGCACCATATTAATTCAATACATATATAAATAAATGCTTGTTTCTACTTTCTCCACAAGTATCCAAATTCAAGACAAATCCTTCTACCAGCTGGGAGATACACTGCAGCTAGAGTATACATTGGTATATGTTTTAACCAGTTTGCATTTTGACACATTTTCTACTTCTCCCAATCATGTCACACTGCCCTTTAATTCCCAAACAAAGCAAGATGGAAATTTTAGCAAATTTTGTAGAAGAAAAAGAAAACATTTATCTTGCTTTTACTTTTTTATGTTAGTTGTTCATAGTAACATGCAGTGAAGACTGGTGTTCTGACAAATTGTATGTAGGCCTGCAGGTAGACGAGCAAAATGTCCTGATAGGCCTACATGATCTTCACAACTGTTCTGATTCACAATATTCAGACATGGCCATGAAAATGACATTTTTCAGAAAGAGATGCCTTCACACACCTGCGACTCAAATTACTCCTATTTTTACAAGATCTAAAAATAGCCTCCCAAACAGAGATGGGGCGCCATTTTAAAGCTCAACAAACAGATATCAACCATAAAACACGGGATATGATAGGTACATGAAAATAGAGTGGAAAAGAAAAACAGGCAACCATCCAACACACAAGTTGTAGTTCATCACTCTACACCTTCCATCACATGTGATTGAACTAACTCAACGAATAACCTTTGACCTCACAAAATCAATGACTGATGGAGAGATCTTTTTTCCCGCTTTTGCATATTACGAGCAGTGCCCTGCAGTGATGCATCATGGGACCACATATCCTATCCTTCTATCTATAGCATCATGCTTTGACCAGGGCACTGTACACACATTCTTCAAGGGAGAGGGGAAGATATGGGGGAAAGGGGGAGGCTGAAGTACAATTGTGGTACAGTGGTATGGAAGTTGGAGGAAGGGGAAGAAAAGGAGAGGGAGAGAAAGAAGAAGTACGAGAAGAGCAAGAAGATGAAGAAGGAGGAGGAGAGGGCAGAGAAGAAGAAGATGATATAGGGGAGGAAGAAGAATAAGCAGAAGTAGAACAAGAAGAAGAAGAAGAAAAAGAATAAGACGAAACAAAGAAGGAATTACAAGGAGGAGGAGGAAGAGAGGAGTAACAGGGAGGAGGAAGGGGGAGGAGGAGAAAAGGAGAGGGGGAGGAGGAGGAGGAGGAGGAAGAAGAAGAAGTAGTAGTTGGTGTTTTTGTTATTTTTCTCTTTACATCAGAATAAAGACTGAATAGGCCTATAATAACAAGCAGAAGAGGAACAAGAAGAAGAAGAAGAAAAAGCAAAAGAAGAAGAACAAGAAGGAAAATGAGGAGGAAGAGGAGGAAGAGGAGGAGGAAATTTAGTAGCAGTTAGTGATGGTGAGTGTTTATCATTCTGTTCATTTTTCATCAAAACAAACGACTGAATAGGCGTACTGTAAATTTCATATTCCTATAAAACAAAATATATAATGTTCAGCCTATTATTAAAACTTAAAGCATACCTTGTATAAAGCTTCCAAATATTTTTTAAGCTTCCAAAACATTTAAATGACATTGTGGTTAATGGAGTCAGGGAAATCCACATGGAAAATGGTTTATCACATTATCAGTCTACAATCTGTCTGTAATATGTTCTGTAGAAACCAGACATGTAATACAATCATGTTTGCCATTGGGGTCAAAGGTTAATGTACTCTGAGGGGCAAGAACCCCCCTTGCCCCAGTTTCCAGATCACCTTCCTAAATTGGACTCCTCCTTGTGTTTCTGACAGAGGGGAATTTAGGTTGAGGTTATCTTGTCAACTTTTACGGCTCTCTTGTTACAAGCACAGTTGAACTTGTTTTATCAGGAAAAGTGCTATGATATTCTTCGTAGAATTGTTCTGCTGGATTGGGAATTTGATCAATTCGCTGTCCTGTCACAAGCATTGTGTCAGTTTCCTGTGTTGTGAATGATCTTTGGCATGAGTTTGAGGCACATGAGCTTCTGTTTTGATAGAATAATATCATCTTGTAGCATTTCCCCTGCAGGCAAGAAAATAATAAACACTGATTTTTTAATAGCTTTAAGAGTCAACTCAACCTCAAAAGATAACTTTTACAAAGCTCTCAATCTCTTCTTACAAGCACAGTTTTATCAGGAAATGTACTAATTCTTCCATCGTCGTAGAATTGTTATGCTTAATTGAGAATTTGATAAATTCACTATCCTGTCAGAAGCATTGTGTCAGTTTCCTGTGTTATGAATGATCTTGGGCACCAGTTTGAGGAACATGAGCTTCTGTTTTGATAAAATAATATTATCTTGTAGCATTTCCCCTGTAAGAAACTAATAAACACTAAGTTTAAAACAGCTACAAGAGTCAACTTAACCTGGAAAGTAACTTTTACAGAGTTCTCTCTTCTTACAAGCACAGCTGAACTCATTTTATCAGGAAAAGTACTAATTCTTTAATTTGTTTTTGTAGAATTGTTCTGATCAATTGGGAATTTGATCAATTCAGTATCCTTTCACAAGCATTGTGTTAGTTTCCTGTGTCATAAATGATCTTCGCCATGAGTTTGAGGCACTTCAGCTTCTGTTTTAAAAAAATATTATCTTGTAGCATTTCCCCTGCCAAAATAAATACAATAAAAACTAATTTTTAAACAGCTGAAAAGTCAAGTCAACCACAAAATGTGATGATTTGGGAACAGTCAGTCACAAGCCTGCAATCTTTTCAAAATCAATTTAATGACCTTACCATTGAAAAGTAAAATACAGCAGACCTACAAGTAAAATGGTAACTATGAAAATGTTCACAGAAAAATAACGATTTAAAATAGTTATCTTTTAAATGTCATTATGGCCATGAACATAATTGATATTATCACGACACCATGGCACATCCTGTGCTATGGGGGAAACTTACAGGTTACAAACACATAAAAAGTAAAAATAAAAGATGTCAAGTGCCAAGCCACATGTTTCACTAACACGCAAATAGATGAAGTCAAGTATGTTTTTGTTCTGCCAAGATTGGTACTATCAATCAATATTTGAAAAATATGAGTGCTCTACAACCATATGATTGTTAAAAATTGGTGAAAATATATGCAAGCAAACTACTTCTGAACTATCGAAAGATAGCGTGTTCACAAGGGTTGACTGAACAAAGAGATAGTGACACCTCTTCCAAAGTTCTCTTTCAGCATTCTCATTGTACCAGAGACCAGAGAGTGTCGCAGTGTTGCTGTTAAATCATTTTGTACAATTGATCAACATTATCTTACTAATTACATCATTAAATATGACACCTTAATCTAACTAGGATTGAGAATTTGGCATGCAGGCTTCGCTTACATTCCAATCATAAAAGCGTTATCTGTTTCACCTTCACCAAGAGATGTGACACTGGTATGTAGACTGATGAATTGGTGACTCCAAAGTTGGGTCACTGCACCTGCTTGATACACGCCATTCATTCCAGGAGCTAACAAAAGTTTCATTCTAAATAATTGGCTGTTTTATCTGACATCAACCCGTTGCCTACGAGATTCGGTAATTCCCATAGAGTTAACACATAGTACATCCAGTTACCATATGCAACGGGTTAAGTCCTGTCCTTGGTCCAAAGATAACATTCCTGCAAAGGAACAGTTCAGCTAGCAGATTTCCTGGCAATGTTTTAAATGACTGGAGACTAAGAATGAGATATCTTGGGCTGAGAATGTGTGTTATAGTCATATAAAATTGTTTCCAATGAGCAAAAGTAGAAGTACAGAAGCTCCACGTAAGCCAACAATAATATGTATGATACCAACAATTATTCTCTGGCCTGTAACATCCCTGCATTATTTATTCTGCTCAGGTATCAGTACACAGGAAACAACCATGGAAGTATTTTGTACTTACTGATTTTGTTTCATCAAATAATGAAGTAGGGCACACAAAATGAACTCCTGACCTGAGTCAAACAAACATGGTATTATTTATATGTTAAAGGCAGTGAATCTCATTTGCAAACATCTCCGCAGACCAGGAAAAGCTAACCCATGCCCTTAGGCTATTGATGAAGGGCATGAAATCTGGGGGTCAGTAATTACCTAGAATTTGAAAATGCGAAAGAAAAACAATAGCCGTTTAGTGTAAGTTCTATGGTGGGAATTTTTTCCTCGCGAGAAAAAAATTCAAATCAGAGTCTAACGGTCACTACAATTCCACTAAAACTGAGTTTCCAGCTCCTGTATTTTGCAAAAGGTTCCCAGATGGCATTTTCTTCTAAATGCCATTGTATTTACATAATGTTAGATTTTAGGAATGCAAAAGAGATCCCCTGCCTTTAACTAGACGAGTCACACAGCCAACAACACAATACAGACATTGAACGCATTAACTCACTCTTATCCTGTGGTTGGATATACCATGACGATTTTCCATCACATTGACAAAGCCATGTCAGTTTCAATATCCCCTCGCCTATCAAATTCAGTAAGCATAAAGAAATAAATGCCCTCAATTTGACTAGTTGTCATTTATACCTGCAAATTAAATATTCACAGGTGTCAAAGTAGTATTGATTATAAATTCTTCTCAAACATAATCCCCAATGTACTCTACATTGGAAAAAATGTTCTGAGATGCACAAATACACACACACCTTAGCAAAGAATATGTATGTCAGAATTCTACATTAATTTCCTTGGAATAAAAATGATGACAATCACACAAATTGAATTAAGTATACCACTGCCATGATTTTCTCATCACATACACACCACTGCAAGACAGCGAAGACCAAGGTTAAAAAGATAACAAGTGGACTTACCATTCTCCACAGTAACATCCAAACTAATATCAGCATCCTTGTCATCATGGAGTCCATTCACCAACCCTGCATCTGCAGCAACATCTCCATCAGCCTCTACAGACAGACCAGCACTTAACCCTTCACCGTTGACATCATCCACCATCGCTGCCTTCCCTTTACTCTTTGATCGCATCTTCTTGAGCTTACCCTGGATTTTCTTCTTGTATTTTCCCTTCTTGGACGGTACATCAGTCTCGTTCTCCAGATTTGCAGCATTTTCTACTCGAATGTCCGGCACCGATACTTGTGCCTGCCCGGCAGCGAGAGATTCCTCTATCTTGTCGATTTCCTCCGGTGACAACTGTGCCTCGTTTGTGAGTGTGACATCCTCAGAAGAGGCGTGATCAGCACCAGACTTCTGAGGTGAGAATTTAAAGTTCAATTTCGGAAGGTTGAACTTGGGCAGCATAGTCTTCTTGGTTTTTGTTTTTGAGGTAGATGATTCAGGAGTTTCAACAGCTGGAGTTTTGATATCCGCACTTTCAGCACTAACTTCACCTTGTTGAATTGACGGACTTATATCTACATTATCTTCAATATTCGCACTTGCTTCTCCGCTTGGTGCATCAACACTCACTTCAGGTCCTGTTTCTGACAAAGCTTGCTTCAGTGATGGTACATTTGCTTCAACAACTAAATCAGCTTTCGGCACAATTTCTTCAATTTCGACACCTGGTTTTGTCACCTTAGTATCAGTCCCAAGATTAACGGAAGCACTTGGAAGCTCCAAATTTCCATCTACACCATCTGCTTTCACCCTGTTCTCTAACTTTGGTTCTGCTTTTGAAGTAATCTCAGGAGGACTCACTTCCATGGCAACACACGCAAGAACCTCTGCAGCCTCTTGGGCTGACGGAGGGTCAGCTTTGGTCTCTACATCAACATCACCTGAAAGCACCGGAGGTGTTGCCTCCACTTTCGCATCTGCATTTGCGACAACCTTTGTGTCCATCTCGACCTCTGCCACAGGACTTGCTTCTGGTAATTCTACATCAGGCACTTTCACCTCACTTTGAACACCAGGTGTTTCAATCTGAGCACCTGCGGTAATATCTGGTAAGGGCTTCTCCAGTTTGGCCTCACCATCAGGTGACTTCTTCTCTGGAGACGAGAGCTTGAGATGAAACTTGGGCATATTGATGGAAGGCATGTGGAAACCTTTCCTCTTCTTTTTCCTCTTCTTTTTCTTTTGTTTCTTGTCACCTTCATCCTCATCCCCTGAAGAGATGTTTTCATCTGCAACGTTGCCATCAATCTTGACATCTGCATCACCTCCTAATGCTAGGTCAAGGACAGGATTGGTCATTCCTGCACTAACATCTACATCAGGGGCCTTTACGTCTGCTATGATCTCCTCTTCAATGTTTCCTGTTTCCACCTTAACATCTTTCAGTGGTTCATTCTCAACATCAGGGCCATTCAATGTATCATACGAAATCACAACCAGGCCAAGCTCTGGTAACACGGCATCAGATGTATTTGTCTTATTATCTGGGTCTGGTATGCTTGCTTCTGCATTGACATCAGAGGTCAATGTTTTAACCACTGTATCACATTCAGGGGTCTTAACATCCGTCTGACATTTAATTTCAGGCAGCTCAGCATCTGGAGTGGATACCTTCAGGTTAGCATCAGCAACACTAGGTAGCTCAACATCAGTATCTCCCTTGTTTAATTGGACATCAGTGTTGTGACTTACATCAGCCTCAGGCAACTTAATCCCCGCAGCAGATTCAGTAATTTCAGGAGCATCACTGTTGATGTTTGGAACTTTAACATCTCCATCAACATCCAAGCTTGCATCACCAGACAAATTTACTTCCATGCTAAGATCACCATCACCTGTCTGGTTACCAACGTCAGACTCATCTAATCCACGTTTCTTTCCTTTTCCCTTGTGCTTCATGGGAGTCAACTTCATGTTAAATTTGGGGAGATGCATGTTCGGCATAAACCCTTTCATCATATTCCTTTTCTTCTTCTTAGTTTCCTCAGTTCCCTTTCCACCATCTTGTAGAGAAGATGGTGATGACTGGGATGAATCACCCGTTTGTTCCCCCTCAACAACCGCATCCCCAACTCCAACATCTGGGGTATCAATGCTTACATTTGGTACCTTTACATCGATTTCTGCCTCAGGCAAGACTGAATCACTTGCAGCATTAGTGTCTGGTGCTTCAAGGCCAACATCACCCGATGTTTCAATGTTCAGAACGTTAGATTTTGGAAAATCGATATCTACACCACGTTCATTGACATCAACCTTAGGTTTCTGTATGTCTACGGCTACTTCGGTATCATGAACAGCTGGTACTGCATCTCCAACTTTGGCAGTCATAGATGGAATGTTGACATCTGTTGACAATTCTGACTTTGTTCCTACACCAACTTCTGATGCCTTCACTGAGATATCACTGACATCTGGTTTTGCAGCAATATCATCAACTTGTAGTCCAACATTTCCAGCATTTACTTCTGGGGCATCAAGTTTTGTTTCTGGGACATTCACTTTGACATCACCTTCAGCTCCCTTGCTTTCAACTTCTGGAACTGATTCCACAACTGCAGTTACTTCAGGCATGACAACATCCAGATTAGTTTTGGGAATATCAGCTTCTTCTGTGACATCATTGATCTGCACATCCGTCTTCAATTCTGTCATTTCTGGTTCTGGTATTTCCACATTCTTGTTTGATTTACTTGATGACAGCAATGAAGAAAACCTCGGCAGGGAAAAGTGAAGAGACGGAAACTTGAAACGACCTTTCTTTGATTTTCCTAGCGTTTCTACATCACCTCCAGCACTAACATCACCTGTGATATCGGCTACAACTTTGGCATCAAGAATATCTGAAGCCCTCCTCGCTTTCCTCTCATCCTCACCAAGCGGTGTTTCTGCAGATGTGGCGACAGCAACATCCGGTAGGCTGGTGGTGAGTTTACCACTTGCACCAAGTGACTTCTCCGATTTGGCACCTTTTGATTTAAAATGTGGTGATTTGCTCCATTTCTTGCCTGTGAATTTTGGTCGATGGAAGTGCATTCCAGGGAGTGACATCCCTTTCCGTTTGGCCTTGATGCTGGTCTCTGCATCAACAGGAGTGGCCTGTGGCTCCTCTACAGTCACAGATACACTTGGTGAATCAACGTCTTCTTTTACTTCGACTTCTGGAGATGATAACGTAGAATCCACTGAAGCAGCAGCAGCCACATCAACAGATGGCACTTCAAGATGTGCAACATCTCCTGAGGCACTAACCTCAACATTTTCTGATGCAGTTGCCATCACAACATCACTAGTATCTACAATTGGAACCTCAGCCTTCCCAACATTTACACTTGGTAGATCTGCCTTCACATCATTTACACTTGGTACCTCTGCCTTGACAGCATCTACACTTGGTTTCTCAGCCTTTGTAGCATCATTTGTTTCCACCTGAGCCTGAAGTGTTGGTTTTTCTACTTCTACAACTACTCCTGTCGAACTATTTTTTGCATCTATTGTGGGGACACTAACAGAAGGCACTTCTAATTTGACATTTTCAGCTGCTTCTCCATCCACTGCAAGCACTCCTCCATCAAGAGCTTCTGGTTCAATAGAAATATCACCTTCTCCTGCATTCACTTCTGCATCAGTCTTGACCCCTTCAACTATTGCAGCAGTACCTCCATCACCTTCAGGAATATGTCCTGATGCTAAGTCTCCAACTGCATTAACTTCCGCGATCACCACATCTTGTTTCTTGTCCGCAGAATCGACCTCCATGTCTAACTTGTATGTCTTCTTACCTCCAAACTTTGGAAGATGGAAGTTGAGAGAGGGCATCTTAAACCGTCCTTTTTTACCCTTCACTTTAACATCTTGTTCCTCAATGGCCCCACTTGTCTTGTCCTCTACCTCCTCCTCCTCTGACAGAGCCTCATTCATGACGACCACTACTTCCTGTCCTTCTAATGGTTGACCCGCATCTTCTACATCTACACCTGAGCTGTCCAAAGCCTCAGGGGTATTTGGCACCTCATTAGCCTTTACTTCTGCAGTTGGAGTGTCATCCTCTAACTTGGAAACACCTTCAATTACTGGTAGATTGGACGAAATATTCACCATAGCAACACCATCCACAGTTGGTGCATTCACATCTGGAATTTCATTTTCTTGTTTGACATCAATATCAACTTTAGACTCTACCTCAGATGAGGTGGTGGCTGTTTCAGGAGGAAGTATATCTGTTGTCACCTCTGGTTTTTGCAAGTTTCCTTCAAGCTTGCCTTCCTCTGAGACCTCTACATCAGTGACATTTGGCACTTCTGGAACAGTTCCTTTATCAAGATCAACAGACGGAACAACACATACTGCAGGATTCGGTTGCTCAGCAACAGTAGCATCACCATCTTCAACTTTCGCAGCTACATCTTCTTCTTCCTTTGGTTCTTTGTCACTGGAACTTGCTTCAGGATCACTGACAGGAGATGATTCTTCTTCTTCTTCTGGTTTTGTAGGTTCGGACTTCTTTTTTCCTTTCTTCCCACTCAAGTGTATCTTCGGCAGACGAAACTTAGGTAGATGAAGCTTTCCTTTCACCTGTGGACTCTTCTCGCCCTTTTCTTGTGGAGAAGCGGGTTCAACTTCACCTTCCTGAGTTTCCTTCTTGATATCTATACCTAGATTCAAACATGTGAAGAAATAAAACAAAGCAAAAATATTATGCATTAAAGTTAAATTGAGAAAATAAACCACATCATTAAATTCATAGACAAGTATCCATTGCTCATTGCATGCCCTAGAACTACAAATTTGTCATTTGGGGATTTGATATGATAAAAACAACAAAATGTTCTTCATAAATCAATTAGTTTGGGGTACTACTGACTTAGTGTAATAAACTGACTTTGTAAATTACCACAAGTTTTCTTTTATTCATTCTGTTTCTAAACATTTTAATTCAATCACATTTCATTACTTCCATGTTACTCTTATCAGACCTTGATTTATGTGACCTACATGAATTACCTACGGTGGTCATTTTGTACGAATAGCCCCATGGTTAACAGGTATGAAGTTTACTAGTGTTTGTCTTTAGTTTATGTGTTTTTGTCAGTTTATGTATCAAAACAATACATGCTGACTACTATTGTACATGTGAGCCACTCAATTATAACTCAAAAACAGTTTTGTCAAAGGATGAGGGTACATCCTGATAAAACGATGCAAAATCACTCAATTTCTTTAAACAAATTCTAAGTGTAGTTTTAAAATAGCAATATAAGCCTAGCTTAACTCCATGTAGCAAAACTGTCAACCAACTGTAAACAATTTATATTCAACAACTTATCACTACATTGTCATCATAATGTGATAGGAACAGGTAACACTAAATCATCATTTTCCCTGCAGGCAGTCAATCGTTTGTCACCAGTATGACACTTTGCAGGTGAACTAACACTCCAGGCTTGAAATCCTCTTCACATTACAATGAAATATGGTGACTACTCTAAATATGCAAAGATTTTTTTTCCTCTCTGTATGATCCACTGCCTTATGTCCTACTTGGGGAATATATACAGTGGGTTCATTGCCCGACTGTAACATAATCAAGGCAGAGCCAGATTTGGGTAGTATTCAGTTATAGTGTGAGGATAAGTGCTATGTGCTCGTTGTTATTTAAAAGTGTTTTATTAACCTGAAACCATTACAACATACTCCTTCTTACTAGTGAGTTTTGTTATCAAAAATAAATAAATGTTTAGTTTACTCTTTTCCTGGAAAGGAACTCCAGAAGTTTAATTTCACTGACTTTTCATGAAAAATGTACAGTACGCCCACTTTTGTCCATGTCTTTGTCATTTTAATTCTTACGCAGAGTACTAATGAGCATGCACATATCGTTGGAAATATCAAGCATAAACTAACCAGATTCGTGACTACTTAACCCGTTGAAGACTAGACACAAGATATTTCATGGCAAGGCCTACGGAAAATGTGTTTCAAAGCAAAATCAAATTGTCTTCAAGGAGTTAATGTACTATTTTAACCTCTTGGAGATGGTTTGATTTTGGTATAACACACATTTTCCATAGACCCCAGCCCAGGAT
>JZLH01S0331053.1:10692-36126 GCA_001188425.1 Eucidaris tribuloides | reverse complement strand
TGTTTCTGCCAATCTGGCCGCAGCAACATCCGGTAGGCTGGTGGTGGAGTTTACCCTTGCACAAGTGACTTCTCCGATTTGGCACCTTTTGATTTAAAATGTGGTGATTTGCTCCATTTCTTGCCTGTGAATTTTGGTCGATGGAAGTGCATTCCAGGGCAGTGACATCCCTTTCCGTTTGCCTTATGCTCGCTCTCATCAACAGGAGTGGCCTGTGCTCTCTACAGTCACAGATACACTTGGTGAATCAACGTCTTCTTTTACTTCGACTCTGAGATGATAACGAGAATCCACTGAAGCAGCCAGCAGCCACATCAACAGATGCACTTCAAGATGTGCAACATCTCCTGAGGCACTGAACCTCAACATTTTCTGATGCAGTTGCCATCACAACATCACTAGTATCTACAATTGGAACCTCAGCCTTCCCAACATTTACACTTGGTAGATTGCCTTCACATCATTTACACTGGCTACCTCTGCCTTGACAGCATCTACACTTTGTTCTCAGGCCTTTTGTAGCATCATTTGTTTCCACCTGAGCTGAAGTGTTGGTTTTTCTACTTCTACAACTTACTCCTGTCGAACTATTTTTTGCATCTATTGTGGGACACTAACAGAAGGCACTTCTAATTTGACATTTATAGCTGCTTCTCCATCCACTGCCAAGCACTCCTCCATCAAGAGACTTCTGGTTCAATAGAATATCACCTTCTCCTGCATTCACTTCTGCATCAGTCTTGACCCTTCAACATTGCAGCAGTACCTCCATCACCTTCAGGAATATGTCCTGATGCTAAGTCTCCCAACTGCATTAACTTCCGCGATCACCACATCTTGTTTCTTGTCCGCAGAATCGACCTCCGTGTCTAACTTGTATGTCTTCTTACCTCCAAACTTTGGAAGATGAAGTTGAGAGAGGCATCTTAAACCGTCCTTTTTTACCCTCACTTTAACATCTTGTTCTCAATGGCCCCACTTGTCTTGTCCTCTACCTCCTCCTCTCCTGACAGAGCCTCATTCATGACGACCACTACTTCCTGTCCTTCTAATGGTTAGACCCGCATCTTCTACATCTACACCTGAGCTGTCGCAAAGCTCAGGGTATTGGCACCTCATTAGCCTTTACTTCTGCAGTTGATGTCATCCTCTAACTTGGAAACACCTTCAATTACTGGTAGATTGGACGAAATATCACCATAGCAACACCATCCCACAGTGGTGCATTCACATCTGGAATTTCATTTTCTTGTTTGACATCAATATCAACTTTAGACTCTACCTCAGTGAGGTGTGGGCTGTTTCAGGAGGAAGTATATTGTTGTCACCCTCGGTTTTTGCAAGTTCTTCAAGCTTGCTTCCTCTGAGACCTCTACATCAGTGACATTTGGCACTTCTGAACAGTTCTTTATCAAGATCAACAGACGGAACAACACATACTGCAGGATTCGGTTGCTCAGCAACAGTAGCATCACCATCTTCAACTTTCGCAGCTACATTCTTCTTCTTTTTGTTCTTTGTCACTGGAACTTGCTTCAGGATCACTGACAGGAGATGATGATTCTTCTTCTTCTGGTTTGTAGGTTCGGACTTCTTTTTTCCTTTTCCCACTCAAGTAAGTGTATCTTCGGCAGACGAAACTTAGGTAATGAAGCTTTCCTTTCACCTGTGGACTCTTCTCGCCCTTTCTTGTGGAGAAGCGGGTTCAAATTCACCTCCTGAGTTTCCTTCTTGATATCTATACTAGATTCAAACATGTGAAGAAATAAACCAAAGCCAAATATATTATGCATTAAAGTAAATTGAGAAAATAAACCACATCATTAAATTCATAGACAAGTATTCATTGCTCATTGCATGCCCTAGAACTACAAATTTGTCATTTGGGATTTGATATGATAAAAAACAACAAAAATGTTCTTCATAAATCAATTAGTTTGGGTACTACTGACTTAGTGTAATAACTGACTTTCGTAAATTACCACAAGTTTTCTTTATTCATTCTGTTTCTAAACATTTTAATTCAAATCACATTTCATTACTTCCATGTTACTCTTATCAGACCTTGCATTTATGTGACCTACATGATTACCTACGGTGGTCATTTGTACGAATAGCCCCATGGTTAACAGTATGAAGTTTACTAGTGTTTGTCTTTAGTTTATGTGTTTTTCAGTTTATTATCAAAACAATACATGCTGACTACTATTGACATGTGAGCCACTCAATTATAACTCAAAAACAGTTTTGTAAAGGATGAGGGTACATCCTGATAAAACGATGCAAAATCACTCATTTCTTTAAACAAATTCTAAGTGTAGTTTTAAAATAGCAATATAAGCCTAGCTAACTCCATGTAGCAAAACTGTCAACCAACTGTAAACAATTTATATTCAACAACTTATCAATACATTGTCATCATAAGTGATAGGAACAGGTAACACTAAATCATCATTTTCCCTGCAGGCAGTCAATCGTTGTCACCAGTATGACACTTTGCAGGTGAACTAACACTCCAGGCTTGAAATCCTCTTCACATTACAATGAAATATGGTGACTACTCTAAATATGCAAAGATTTTTTTCCTCTCTGTATGATCCACTGCCTTATGTCCTACTTGGGGAATATATACAGTGGTTCATTGCCGACTGTAACATAATCAAGGCAGAGCCAGTTTGTGGTAGTATTCAGTTACAGTGTGAGGATAATGCTATGTGCTCGTTGTTATTTAAAAGTGTTTTATTAACCTGAAACCATTACAACATACTCCTTCTTACTAGTGAGTTTTGTTATCAAAAATAAATAAATGTTTAGTTTACTCTTTTCCTGGAAAGGACTCCAGAAGTTTAATTTACATGACTTTCATGAAAATGTACAGTACGCCCACTTTTGTCCATGTCTTTGTCATTTTAATTCTTACGCAGAGTACTAATGAGCATGCACATATCGTTGGAAATATCAAGCATAAACTAACCAGATTCGTGACTACTTAACCCATTGAAGACTAGACACAAGATATTTCATGGCAAGGCCTACGGAAAATGTGTTTCAAAGCAAAATCAAATTGTCTTCAAGGAGTTAATGTACTATTTTAACCCATTGGAGATGATTTGATTTTGGTATAACACACATTTTCCATAGACCCCAGCCCAGGATATCTCATACTGAGTCTCCAACAGATTTACACTCTGATGGGTAAGTGCAAAATAACCAATTCTTACACAATCCTGGTTTGCTAGTAGCACTTATTGTGAAGTTGTTTTTCAGTACAATTATATTCCACTAGCAGAATGTCACAAGTTATCCATGTTGTGATCTCGAGGTTTCGGTCTCGGTCTCGAAACCAAATTTTGGAGGTCTCGGTCGCGGTCTCAGAAAAAAAAACGTCTCAGTCTCAGACACTCAAGGTCTCGGTCTCGGAACAAATGGTCAAGGTCTTTGGTCTTGGCCTCAAAATCGAGACCGAGACCACAACACTGCAAGTTACATCCTTACCACTTTCTTCCTTGCTCTGAACCTCATTCGCCTTATTAGTAGACTCCTCCCCAGCCTGAGTCTCGGATTTCTCCTCCTCAGATACCTCTACCAGGGTACTCTCCGTGGGAACTGCCAGGGGAATCTGGGCCGAGGGGATGGTGATGCCGGGTTCGTCCACGTTTTTGGGGAGGTCCGCCTGGAGGTTGAGACTACCGTCCACATCTTGTTCAACTGAGGCTCCTGCAGCAATGGCCGAGATTTCATCATCCATGACCTGTGAAGAAGGGGTGAGATGGTCAATGAACAGCACTACATGAATTAACCCGTTGACTACGAGATTCCGTAAATTCCCATAGACTTTGTACAGGGCCCATCCGGTTCCCGTAAACAACGGGTTAATTAGTTTGGGGTAAATGTAATTTCTTTCTCTTTCTTACCTCTTAACAAAGAACATTAACACTAGCACTGAGTGCATTCATACTTCAATTCTCTTTCAAATTTTTTACCTTTAACCCATTGGGGACGATTTGATTTCAATACAACAAGCATTCTCCATAGACCCAAGCTGAAATATCTTATTCTTCATCTCCAATGGTTTATTCAGAAAGAGAGCAATTTAACCTATAGGCCAAAACATAATTATGATGATCTCAGAAGAATTAGTTTCAACAAAATCTTGCTCCAAAAGTTTAATAAGCAAACAAACATTTGCATGTATCATTTTAGTAAACACCAAAGGGAATGTTGCCTATTTTGCATGCAATAATGTCAATCAGCTTCCTTGATACCTTTTTGTTGAGTTGTATAATCCATACTTGAAAACACTTCCCATTCATGTATGTACAGGAAGATCCACAATATGTAATCATTAAAGCTCTTGCAACCACTAACCCCAGCTCTAACTTAATTGATACACAATTTCCAAGCACTTCATACCCAATGGTAACCACATCTTGAGCAAGGTTAGACCACAAATTGCCCTACTCAATGACAAATTATGTGCAACCACAAACATTTGACTGAAAACAAAACCAGTATTATATGGTGAATAATAGCTCTTAATCACAATAGTTATATGGGCAGAGACATCATAAATATGACAACAGATGTGTTGTTCTGACTAAAAACTACTTAACACTGTAGTCATGTTGTTGAAATTGAGGTTTGCTACTTGGTTTGTGAGTGATGCTTTGCTTTTGAAAGCAATATGTGATTTGACTTCTTTTGGATGAGGTTAACTTTCTGTTCAAGTAGGTCAGTTACCATCAGAATTAATGGTTAGAAGTCACCTTTCAGTGCTGTAATTGCTAAATCATTTCCTGTAATTTATTGATGCTTTCAAGACATCAGGTTACATTATACTTTTATGTATAGTGGTTATTGGAAACGACAGGATTGGTATAATCATGATATACTCATGACATAAATATAGCCTTAGTAAGGCATCACAATAAACTTGAATTCCACAATAATATTTTTTGTTTGTTTGCTTTTGTATTTTGATATTATTCTAAGAAAAATTTATCCATCAAGAAGAAAACATTTGACATTCAAGCATCCATATGCATGGACTTTGAACAGTGTACTTGATTCTAGTCTTCATTTGAGACAAATTAAGGACCGCTTTGATCCTGCGTTTTGCAATCTAGGCAATCTTTGCAGTCTATAACCAGTCTTAATTCTAAATTGGAACAGATGAAATTCAAGGATTATTTGAGGTCTAAATCGTAAATTTCAATATGACTTAATAACTTCAAATGTAAAATGGGACAAGCAAAGTACAAAACCTGCACACTAGGCCTATACATATGAAGAAATTAGAGAATTAAGGAATGAAAAAAAAATGAATAAAAACATTAAACAAATTATTCAAAATTGAGGACTTTCAGATAGCATTTGACTTGACCAAATATGATCAGTAAATATCAGGCTCAAATTTGTTCATAAACCTGAAAAAAGGGTTGATTCCTTAAAATGTAAATTTTTGAAGCAGTTATAATGAACAGAGCATTGTTTTAATACTTTTATACAGATCAAACATGGACAAATACACCACTTTCAAGGACTGTAGGGCAAACTTCAAGGACAAATTAAGGACTTTCAAGGAAATGTATGCTGTACAATACTCTTCAGGGCGAATGGCAAATTCCTGGACTTTTCAAGGCTTACACACCCTGTACTGCCAAAAACCACATTTTATATGATAGCTGTGTCCTGAACCTACCTGCGACGCTCTAAGGTTTTGCGCTACTTCAATCGCTGTGATTGTCTCAGCTATCTCCTCCAAGAGTGCATCTGTAGATGTAAAGTCTGCTCCTCCATTTCCTCCTCCTCCTCCTCCTCCTTCATTTGCCCCTTCAACCAGTTCCTTACATTCCTCCAAGAGCTTTTCTTCTGGCCGGACACCTACTTCACCTCCAGCACTGTCAAGAGTGATGCTGACCTCTGGTTTGGTTTCATCAACGTTGGCTTTCGCCTCTACATCAAGAGTAGCAGTAGCTCCTGTTGTACAAAAAAAAAGGAGAGGGGAGGAAAATAAAGGTTGAAGGTATAAAGTAATATGATTGGGGGTAGTCCTCAACTTGGGATAAAACTATTCTAGAGTGTAAACTGTGCAAGGATTCTACTGTGAACATTTTGTAGTCAAAAGTTGACTCATTTTAAAACAACTTCCATCAGTATGCCTTCTGACAGACGAATTTGTTTTACAAGTAGGTTTCTGGGGCTTGAGGCTTGAGAGAAATAAAGTGCTGGTATGTTCATGCTTAAGTAAACAAATTCAAGGTAAATCCTGCCAGTCGGGAGACACACTCCAGCTGGTGAATCTTTGGTATATCTTTCAACCAGTTTGGTTCGAGACGCATTTTTTTATTTCTCCCAACCATGTCATTGCCCTTTAACAAAAGACAAGGGAGCAAAGTAACAAAATTACATCATGTAATCATTGTAATGATACCAGAAAATCATACTGTGATGATTCCTTTACATGGAAGTTTGAAAATGACATTCAAGTCGTCTATGTTTTGAAATGAATGACACACCTACAATGTACATTTCTAATTGAAAAACATGAACATAATGTGGTGGAAATTTTCTTCTAGATAAAGAACAGCCTTGCAACTCTCCCACACCCCCTTTTTTCCTTCTTAATAAAAGTAATTGATGAGTGACAGTGAAAAGTATATATGAAAACAAAACATATTGTGTCAGTTGTTCAAAGCTGTGTGTTTTTTATTTTGTATTTCTTGTATCTGCATGCATACAGATACATTTGGAAAGTTAAAAAAAACATGAATTTGGATAAAACACAGAACAGATGTCTAAAGTCTGCCAGACCCCATACCCATCAAAGAATTCATGGCTGAAATCTAAGTAGATAATAGATGGGTGTTACCATATGACAAAAAGTCATGCTGAACAAACATATCATGCTGCAATATTCACGGAATAAAAAAAATTATTGCACCCCACCAGTGTGTTTTTACTATCCACAAAGAATTTACCATCTCATTTTTAGTGGCAAACTATGTCGGCCCTCCTGAAACGTGAACTTGGTGTAAAGTGAGGAGACTTGAAGACAATAAAGCCCTGCTATGTATCCCAGACATGTGAACTTGTTTGGTTACTTAGCATCTCTTTTGCAAATTTTTTCAATTTTGGGGTGTACTTTCCTAATCAAATCTGAGATTCTCGTCTTGGCTTTCCCCCACCTGAAGATCTTGTGGGAGCGTGTTTAAAATTAGACTCGTCTGCATGTCTGCGATGCGATGTAAGACTTCAGTAACGATTTGGGGTAGACCTCCATAAATGAAGTAAGCTCCAGCATTACAGGCATGAGGTATACCATGACTCGGGGCTTGGGTTAATTGCCGAGGTAACGCATAACCTAGTACTGGGCGGACCTCGATATGACACATACCAGGCAGTGTATGTTCTCTGATGTACATTCACGAATATTTCTAAAACTGGGCATTGTTTTTCCATACACATCAGCACTTCAAAGTGTACCTATGTGTTTGGATTAAAAACACCCAGCAGCCACTACAAGTGCAATGCCCCGTAACATTTTCTAGACCGTTTCAAAACAGCATCAAATGGGTTCAGTATCTCCAAATATTTGTATCATTCCTAAAATATTATATAGTGATAATTTTACTGAGATTTGAATTTCTAGCCTGTCTCAGACCAAGATGGAATGTTATTTTGTGTCAAGACCAGGGAAAAAGTTAAAATTTTTATTTCGGGGGCTACTTTTCCCATTTCAGTGCTTTCCAGATACTCTTGTGTATTGAACCCTATGGCAATTTACGGGGGCTCTTTTACACATTTCGGGGGCTCTTTTGCCATTTAGGGAGCGAAATCGCCCCATGACCCATGTATTTTTTCCCTCGTCTAGACTTTTTTTTTCTTTTCATGGATGTATTATGCTGTTCCTACAGTATGAAAAAAAATGATAGCAATTAAATTCTTTACAGACACTAGACACTAAGTCCATAAATCATGACATAACATATAGGCCTATTGATTTCACCTCAAGAACACACAAAATGTATGTTTGCCTCAGACATGAGTACATCACATCAAGTAGGTCCATGATCACATTAAACATACTTGGTGTACAATTTTCTAACCACTCTGACCAATAATATCATCAATGACAACGGCTATATATATGAAATCCATCACGACTCCAGTTAGAGGATAATTAGTTGAGGCATTCAACAGAAGTTACGGTCCAGAGGGCCCATCAGTGGTTGTCGTCCTAGCTTTAATCAATGAACAGGCTCGTTTTATGGCTGGCAGTGTGTGCTGCTAATTGAGTCTCGGTAATGGTTAATTGCCACACATGGATCCAACTCCACAGGATATTGATCTCTGACATACATAGATGCACTTGTGTGAAAGGCCCCCAGTTGACTCCCTGGGTTACTGGTAGCTCAATATGGTCCCTTTCACACCACATTAATTCAGTTATTCAGTAGTTGGTTTATAGGCCTAACTGGTGTACATTTGCTGATGTGAGAGTTCTATTTTATTTTAAATATTGTTTTTGTTTTGACTACAATTCATTGATTATGGGTGTGATCTAAAAGTGGCAACAACTTAAAGTACATTATTCGGCTTCACATTCTCACGTTTTCTTTTTCAAAGTAATCAGAAATTTTAATACAGGCCTACATGTACGACTGTTTTTCAATAGTTTTGTTTTTGACTACCATTCTTTGATTATGGGTGTGACTGTAAAGTAAGAATTGATTTCAATCACAATCTGTTTTTTTTTTCCCCCAAAGTGATCAGACATGCTAATATATGACCGATTGGCCTGTCGGGTAGCAAAACTTGTACAAAGTTGCTAACTGGCTAACTCTACGGCCATGCCATGAAAAAGTTAAAAAATAATAATTTGGCACCATACAGGAATCCTTACCATATTCACTTATTTTTGCATTATATTTATTTTTGAATTTTTCATGCCTTTATAAATATTTATATAATATTGGATGCACTTGAGTGGTATATCGTAGATATTGCATTCAGAAGCATACATATTGCACGAGTCGAAGACGAGTGCAATATTTATGCTGATGAATGCAATATCTACGATATGCCACGAAAGAAATCCAATATTATTATTATTATACATACAAATTTGAGGAAATAATAATAATAATAATAATAATGACATTTTATAATGTGCTAAAATCCACCTATCAATGCAGGTGCTCATAGCGCAGTAACATATAAATACAGAGGAGAATGTGACACATTTACAAAAGAAAATGAATAGAAGGATAATCACGATTAAAATGCATTTTTCATGAGATGAGTTTTCAGGTTAGATTTAAATTGTGTTAAGGAGGTAGTCGATTTTATTTCTTCCGGTAAATGTGCCAAACTAAATTGTTGTTTTTACAATTTCATCGATAAATGCAGGTAAAGCTAGCTCTGTATAGCATTTCAAACTCACGCACTTCATCGTTGTCTTTACGCGAACTTATCGCGCACTTCATCGCGTATTTCATCGCGCACTACATCGCGAAAGAGTAATGCGCACCGTTGTTACGCGCTCGCGCTAACGCAGAGTGAGATATTCGCCTCGCAGAGTTGAATATTGTAACAATATTGCACTCATTTTCCCCATTGATACGGGTAACGTAAAATGCATAGGACAGCTAATATGCTAACAATATTGCATGCCAGCAAGCAAACCACTGGAAGGATAATTAATACAAGGTTTTATTGTATCGAAAAAGTGGCTTGTATGTGTAATAATTGGTAATTTTACACAGGTTTCATGAACATATTTTATTAATTTTATGAATATCAAAAGTTCACATTATGTTTAAATATGTAATATTGTTCTGACAATAATTTTTATCCGACACAAAGAAAGTAGGCCTACTTAATGAACTATTGCAATATCTTGAAATGTACTTTTAATGGTTCATCTATCAACTGTATTTATGTTTGGGACAAGATGTTGGGGGAGGGGAGCAAGGGGAACAGTATTAAACTGTTACTATTTTTATTCCATCAATGTTTCTCTTCCCTATGCTGTGTCAAACTTCTTTCTCTCTTTTTTTTTCCTTCGGAGCAACTGCTTGAAAGACACCCATCGACCAATTGTGAGGCTGACCCGAGGTCAAAACTGACATGTGAACACACAGAGAGCCTGACCTGCTGGTCACCAGTAATAGAAAGCAGTGAGGCAGTTCGGCTAGAATTGGGCTGCCACACTCGCTGGCCGGGCAGTTAGCTCTGCCTGGTAGCCTGCCACGCATCATGGAAAGCGGGCCATGGGGTGGGGCTGGATCCTACGGCAAAACACTGAGGAGTATGGACCTGATTTTCACATTAGCTTGGTAAACGAGTGGCAACTTTTGAGATTGGCTCCTAATTTGCCTGACAAGTTCAAGAAATTCTTTCGAAAGTGATGTGTGTGAGGGTGGAATTGGGGAGGGAAAAAAACGTAAGACCTCTGCACTTCCAGCAGAAATATTGATCTAGCACGGTTGTAGGATGAAAACAAGTTTGTACACTCAATAGTCTTACTCCTGCATTCAGTGTCTATTACAGACTCACGCAAGAAAAGGGTGAGGATATATATGTTCATACCATTTACTTTATTTAAAGGCATAATTTAACATGTTTCCAGTTTTTAAAATCTCAACTTTAGGAACTTCTATGCTAGTGTCTCTTATCAAGGTCGAAAAATGAAGCCCTGAAAAAAATGCAGTTCAAAACAATAGGGACCTAAGTAGGCCTACAGTACTTTCAAAGAAGTGAAACATCAATGAGCAACCATTAAAGTTTTCCCGCCAATGTGCCATAGACTGCTGGGTTATAGAATTTTTGTCCCCATGACATTAATTCATGTGCCGACATTTATCTACACATATTTTGCTAGTGACAGAATAAGTGACTTATTGTGTACAACTTCTCGTGTGTTTATTTGTCTAATCAAACTCAAGTGTGTTAAATATGAAAGTTTGACAATTTTAAATGGGATTTTGACAAAGTTAATCAATGACTTTAATAATGAAAGGATCAGTCTGGGCATCCAAACCATTAAAGACATTGGTTAACATTTACCACAGTTAAAAAAAATGAGCTACATGATTTCCCATGCTACCAGTGTCTTTGATAAGGTCTGAAAATGAAGCCCTGAAAAAATTGTATTCAAAATGATTATTTAGTGCTTCAAAAAAGTGAAAATCGTACGTTGACCGGATTCACCTGCTCATTTTCTCCCATAGACTTACTGTGTGTAGATCTAGGCTATTTTCTACTCGCCACGAGTAGAAATTGTTTATTCATGCGTATCATGCCAGTGGCAGCATTACTTTCCCAACTTTTGTATTCTATGGTGTATATTTGTTCATTCAAACACTACTACATGTATGTAGCTCAGATAGCAAAGTTTGACAATTTTTAAAATTGAAGCTCCACAATGTTATTCTATCACTTTAACTACTACACTAACAACAAAACCAATTTCAATCAAATTTAAACAAAAACGAAGTTTTACACCTACATAAAAGATCTGTCAGTTATAAGCATCTTTACTATAATAATACCAGAACGAAATGCAATGATACTGAACATTGCATGATTCCTACCAATTATTTAAATTCAGACAATTCTAAGATGAACATGAAGTGTACTATTAAAGGCAGTGGATCTCATTTGCAAACATCCCCACAGACCAGGAAAAGATAACCCATGCCCTTAGGCTATTGATGAAAGGCATGTCTGTGACATTTGGGGGTCATTTATTGCCTAAGAATTTGAAAAATGCGAAAGAATAACAATAGCTGTTTAGTGTGCGTTCTATGGTAGGAATTTTTTTTGCGAGAAAAAAATTCAAATCAGAGTCTAACGGTCACTATAATTCCACTCAAACTGAGTGTCAAGCTCCTATAATTTGTTAAAGGTTCCCAGATGGCATTTTCTTCTAAATGGCATTGTATTTACACAATGTTAATTTTTAGGCATGCAAAAGAGATCCCCTGCCTTTAACAGTAGCCTATGCTGTGCATGTTTTATGGTGAAATGTTCCCTCTTTTTACACGAATACTATCAGAAATTGATACAATCAGTAAATCTGTCATGCAGCTTTGGGTTTGATTTCAATTTATCCTGTAAATCAAAGCTGGGCACGATCATTCTGGATCAAAGTGATTCTTGATGTTCCCTTTAAATTGACACAACTCAAATCCTGGAGTGAGGTGTGTATGTTTGTAAGTAAATTGTCATTTTAATCCTGTCAAACTAGATTTATAGCTAGACATGAAAATATTTTCCTTAGTTTCTTCTTGTCATAACTCTAACAAAGTAATGCTTTTTAATATTTTACCCCCCAAAATGGGGAAAAAACCTGCAAGGTTTTCTCTACCTCCCGCTATCAGTGGTACGATTTTTCGCACAGTCAATACAGAACCCAGAAAAAACAAATAAAACATGTCTGCTATGTGCAGTGCGCATATATTTCAGGTTTAGAGATTTTTTCCCCTCATTTTTTTCTTCCACTTCTCTTATTTTTGGCCAGCATACAAAATGCGCATGCTGTTAGATGAAAAATGATGAATGTCTACATCGTGAAATATTTTGCGAGGGTCAGATTGAGCTCTCATAAATTGTGATAAATATCCTGTTTCATTGGTACTAGCTTGCATGGTATATATTCCACATATTGGTAGAAAAACACTGCAACAGTAAAACATCTGAACTACAGCCTTCAGATTCATTAACTCATGGGACAAATTAAAAAACAAATGGCTTAAAATACACAACATATTTTGGAATCTGAGTTACTTCTCCATTTTGTTTTGAGGGGGAAGGGGTTAGATTTTGCAATATAAAAATTCATCCCAGAGTAAGTCACAATAATTACATCAAAGGTCGAAAAAATAAATCCCATTCCAGTGCTGGGTGATATACTAAATTCAATATGTGCTATTTTCATGATTAGCTGCACCTTCACTGAAAGTATAGACAACCGCAGGTACAGCAATATAATGGAATTCAACACAATTCCATAATAAAGATAAGAACACATTTTGTACAGCCCAGCTATTTATGCAAAGTGATTGATGTTATATACTTATATCAAAAAGAAGTGGGTGTTGGAGGGGCATACAAAAATGTCCGATTGTTCAGTTTAAGAAAATGACTGAATTCATGAAATCCACCAGTTCACACAGAAATACAAAATACTCACCTCTCAGCAAAAAGAGTCATGAGAATCCACTGGAATTTTGTTCACTTTCAGCCAGTACATTGATGTTGCCATGACAACACAGCCCACAGGTCAATTTTTGCAATGAAACTGATGGCACAAAGGTCAATTCAATGTCCAGGCAGGGAGTCACATATCAAAGACACTGGCTTACTTCAGTTTATTGGGAGAGTTATTTGAAAGGGACAACCAACTGACACAGAATAAAATCACTGATGGTAGTAGTGGGTGTGGCCCAGATAGCTGATACAACAGGTCAGAGATTTGGTATAACTGTCTTGTTTGTCTGTATGAACTATTGAAGAAATATGGTCAATACTCTATATTCTATAAATTGTACACCAAACAAACTTGAAAGCTTGCCAAAGATAATGACTCTCTCTACCATTATAGTGATGATGTTTTCTCTATTTCATCAGGAAAGAAGAGAACATTTGTCACTTAAAGGTAAATGACATGATTGGGGGAATGGGAATATAGTCCTCAACTTGGGAAAACATATTCTAAAATCAGATAAACTGTACAAGAATTCTAATGTGAAAATTTTGTAGTAAGTGGACTCATTTTAAAATAACTTCCATCAGTATGCATTGTGATAGATAAATTTGTTGTGTAGCTTTAATAATATTTCTTAGGGTATGAGAGAAATAAAATGCTGGTATGTTTATGCAATATATATTCTCCTTAAATAAACAGATTCAAGACAAATCCTTCCAGCCAGGAGACACACTCCAGCTAGTGTATAGACTAGTATATCTTTCAAAAAGTTCAGTTTGAGAGGTATTTTTTTATTCTTCCCAATCATGTCATTAGCCTTTAAAGTGATTATGTTTCCTCTATTTGATCAGGACAGGAAGAGAACATTTTGTCGCTTAAATGCAAGATCACAAAGAAACGAGAAAATCCCCCTCATGTACACCACCACTACCAGTACCACCAACACCACACCCATCTTTTAAAGCTTAGCAGCTCACTTGATACACTCAAGATTACTGGGTTACGTCCCCTAATTACAGGAAAAGTAATATTAAATGTTCTTCCTTCCTTGTCCTAAATGGTATCCATTTACAGGAAGCTGAGAAAACATGAAAACAAGGTGATATTTTACCTGTGGCAGTTCCTCCATATTGTTTTGCTTGTTCGTCTGTCACTGCTTCTGCTTTGTCAAGAGTTGATGGTTCCTCTTTCGGGGTGTCAACGGAAGTGACATCGTGGAGTTTCTACAAGGTGGTGAATAAAATGACATCATCACATAACATCAATAATGAGGATCGTAAAATGAGAGTGTAATTGAACATCTTCCAAACAAATGCCCTTACCTTTGAAAATGAAATAAAAAGAGAAACATGAATAACAAGAGTTTATCACGTATGAAAATTATAATAGAAGTTTGTTCTACCCCTTTTTAAATTTCACTTGTATATGCGTACATAACATGTAGACATTTTGGGGTATTCTACTTTAAATTCTTTTCAAACTCTATTGAAATCTCAAATGATTATTGATTTTCAAATGATGTCTTAAACTCTGATGAAAAGGTAGGAAGTAATAAGTTCACTTTCCAATGCTAAATTACAACATACTGTAGTGCAGCAGAATGGCACATTAGAGTGTTTCGAAGTTTTTTTTTTTTCATTATTAAAATCTGTTGGATTCTTTATTTCTTCTTTTTTTTTGCAAAACAAATGGTTTCACTTTGATGACAATTCTTGAAGCAATAACTAGCTCATAATTTAGTAAAACAGTGAGTGCCAAAATCTAGTACATAAAGATAGTTATAGCACAGGATGCAGTACATTTATACAATTAATCTTAATATTTCATTCAGTTTGCTCAATAAAGAAAACAGAACTTTGAAAGTAATATTTGTAATTGCAGTCCTGTAGATGCTGGCAGTCAGTATACTCATTTGAAGTTCAGATATGCAATATACATTTAACAACAAATCTGAACCATACAACAAAAACTAAACAAGAACTATTATCTTTCACTGTCCTAAAACTGTGGCAGATTCTAATCTGTCATTACAATTTACAGGCAAACAAATAGTTTATCTACTTTGAGTTGTAGAAGTGTTGAAGACAAATATGTCATCAACACATTTATGACATTCCTTTGGGAGGTAGATTTCCACTTGAGACCATCTACAAGTGACATGTTATATGCTCAGGAGTCATGTTCACATGACATCTTTTTTTCAATCCAACTTTCCTTTCATTATAAGAAATTCGCTTGACAACAAGTTATTCAAATGAATTTTTCTATCAATGATAAGACTCATAGTTCTATCAATGACCACTGCTTGATGATAAAATTCATCAGCATAAGGCTAATGAAACTTGATTATGAGTTTCCCGTCACATTTTTTTCAGCCCATAATGAGGGAACTATTTCATTATTCATTATTCATTACATGCAGGATTTCATTATTTTAACTTTTTTACAAACACTTAAATGCTTTTTTGTTCATTCCATTTGCACATTTCCAGTTTCTAACGGTTCTAACCCAAAACATTGGAACATTGTACAGTGGAATCCTTTTGATGCATTATAGACCAACAGACGATCTTGAAACAAAATACAAACAATATTGGGTCTATTTTTAAACTCATTTCCGAGACTCGTTTCCTACCAAAACTTCCAAAATAAACTGAAAAGGTGAGGCTTGAAAAGAATTTTTCAAAATAATGAATTATTCTCAGATTTTCGGCCGCTAACGCGGCCCCAAAATCATAACAAGGGCAGGTGACAGGAAACTCATAATCAAGTTTCATTAGCCTAAAGCTCAGCACAGATCAGTTCCAACAGGAAGGTGGTCTCTTCCACCTCCCTGGTTCCAAACATGGCTGTACACCATTTGAAGCTCCTCGGTTACACATTGCTGGTGAATGTAAGTTAAGTTTAACTACAAGCTTGTTGATAACTGATTTCACATTGCCACTAACTTTGACACTCTGTGGTGGGTATTCATTTGTCATCAGGCTTTCCATGACTTACAGAGCAGTGACATGATTTGGAGAAGTCAACTAGAAGTTTATTATGTCCACAGGACAGTTCTTTGGTCTGTATCATTTGTATCATCTACAGTACCTACAATCTAAAAAATTTAAAAATCCGTCCCAAAAATTGTAAAGTTATCATGCAGAAACCAGTTCACATAATGAGCTGGGTGCCAGGGAGTTCTTGGTACTTCCTTATCCTCACACATGTAGTTACGCTAACTACAAGTTAACTTTAACCCAAGCTTCCTCGGTGTGAACTTCTCCCATTTGATGGCATCCACCAGTGACATGTTACTCACATGCCCAGTGATCCCTGCTTTATGCCAGGCAATAACTGTATGGAGTGTAACTGGGGAGGACAACTCCTCCATTGTCTGACAGATAGCATAATACTATTCCCCCTGAGGGATGCTTGTATACCAAATAACAAAATAGGGACTATGGTTTTCCCATAACTTTAACTACACTTCTGCTTTTACTTAAAGGAGCATCAGAAAAATGATTTTTGAGATCAAAAAATGATTAATGTCCAAAAGTAAGGGAAGTGCAATACAACATGACTATAGCTGATTTATGCCATGCCAATCCTTCCTGGACACATCACAAGGATTTGAAGACAATACACATTTCCACATGTAGGCTATACAGGGTGACCCAGAAAGAATGCTACGAGTATGATCGCTAATTTCTTCACCATTATCGGCAAAATGTCATTAATTTTTAATTTGTTGGTTAGAACATTCTTTTTCCAATAAAATGATACCAAGATCATTGATTTTGAGTAAGGCGTTTTGATTCTAGGGCCATTTTTCGGAGGCAATGCAATTTCCCAAATCAGCCAATTTCTCAACAGCGGCGGTCATCGAAACGCCGTGATATTCTGGCATCTCAGCTTACCATACCGGACAAACCGCAATGACAAAAGAGCTGGAATGCCCTCGCTTTCATAAGGAAGACGATGCGAGCTATGTCTCCATTGTCATTGCGGTTTGTCCGGTATGGCAAGCTGGGACGCCAGAATATCTCGGCGTTCCGATGACCGCCGCTATTGAAAAATTGGCAAATTTGGAAATTGCATTGCCTCCGAAAATGGCCCTAGAATCAAACGCCTTACTCAAAATCAATGATCTGGTATCATTTTATTGGAAAAAGAATGTTCTAACCAACGAAATAAAAATTAATGACATTTTGCCGATAATGTTGAAGAAATTAGCGATCATACTCGTAGCATCTTTCTGGCCACCCTGTATAGTGTATGCACAAAACCCCCCAAAAAACTCCCTCACCAAATAGGATTTCCAAGTTTTAGAATACAACAGCTTTAATTAACCCTCTCATTACCATAGGCATGTAGAAGTGTAGTAAGTCAATGGAGATGGCAAGGCTCGGTAATGAGAAGGGTTGAACTTTTAACAATTTACATCATACAAGTTTCTTTTAATTTCTTGATCATTTTGATTTGTATGATAATTTTTAGCAGAAAATCTATGAAATATTAGCCCATCAATTTGTTTAATTTAGTATGTCGTTTGTTTAAAACAAATTCCATTGCTCTTCTGAGATCTGCAGGTTTGTGAAAGAATAATATTTATTGTACCAAAGGTCTGTGGCTTTATACATAGATATCTTTCATGAATCTTATGGGCTAGTCCTATTGTAATAAACGTTAGATGAGTAACAGTACCTTTAAAATGTTATGTTTTATTGTTCATTTTTATTATCAACATACAAATATTGCCAAGACACATACACAGTAAACACACATTTGACTCCAAGCTAACACATTACTAATTCCACATTGTTATTCTATTTATATATTTTAACCAAACGTGCTGCCGTCTGAAACTATACAAAATTTACGAGCACAGCGAAGGAACTATGGACATTATGGATGGGCGTGGTCAAGGTAATGAATACATCAAATCATGAAGGCAATCTGGGATGATTTGTTCAATTCAAAATTCACTTACTTAGTCACTTCCTTACACCATTACAAATAGCTTTAAACTTTTTTGTGGTAATTGGTCCTTTTATGATGTACAAACTTTGTACATTGTGAACAAAATGTTTATGATATCATATCCTGGCCAATAAAATTGATTCAGCTGTAAATGTGATATCACTCATGTAATATGGATAGCAATCTATGTCAGTCAGAATCACTTTAAATAATACACGACTCCCTATGGGTGGTCTTTAAAATTTCTTCGTGACAAAATATAAAACTGTTTATACCTTCCATTACACATCAAATAGTGCCTCAGGGAGAGATAATATTTTGTTGCATTTTCGGGAAGAAATGGGCAAAATGCCTTATATCAACAAGAGCGTGCAGATCTAGAATGAGAGTGCATGGTCATAAATGCTAACCATCCACAACCTTTGACCCTTCTTGCTAATCACAACAGCTGTTGTCTACCATTCATTTTTTCTCAGTTTTGATAAGTCTAAATTTTTTTCACTTGTGATATGACATTTAGATAAAATGTTTTGCTAAAGTTCACCAATGCATTTCCACAAGCATGCATGCCACAAAAGACTACTGTACTACACATTAATGTATGAATCACATTTTAAATCCTCTCAAAACTTGGTATTTAGCGACCTTGTAGATATCCAAAGTCGGAAGCGTTGACTTCCCATGGCAAACCCTCTATTTTGTTATCCCACATGACAAATGTGTACCACTGCACTAATGGCATGGTTTGGGATCAGTTTAATGACAATACCATACAGCCAAGATCAATACTTTCAGACATGTTAACATTCTGATGAACTGCAACAGGAATTATGCCAAATTTAATGTGTACTATTGTGACAGTGGTGAAGGTAAAGTGTTTGTAAAGTATTGTCGATATGAACATATCTCAAACAAAAGTTTTTCATATCAAATGCCTTGAAGCCCTTGATCAAACATATCCTTGATATACTATATTACAAGGCAAGAAAATACTCGCCTCAAAATCAAGTTAACGGATAACAACTTCATAATTTGGAACTTAGTAATCATGTAAACCCTATGACTTACTCACATTCCCTCTCATACATTAAATCACTGGAAAGTGGAAAGTAACAGGACATATTGCTAACAAAGTAACATGAGGTTTTCGGAGTAACACCACATGTGTGATTACTTTTGAACAGTTACAGTGTAGATACAAGAGAGCTTGACATTTTGGCATGATTGCTCACATCGTCATCACAAGTGAACGTCATGCTTTTTTCAAAGCCACACATTTCAAGAGAAATCTCACGGTGTGTACTCTGAAAACCTCCTACTAGCATCTATCTCCACCATGCAAACCTACCAAACTACAATGTACTAATTGCCTAATGTCAATCATTTACAATAACTTACTGCATCATTCTGAGTAGTCTCTTTTGTAGTCACTTCCTCTTCTGTTTTTCTTTCTGGTGATTTGGCGTCTTTCCTCTTTGTCCAGGGGAACTTCCTCGACGGCGATGCAGCCCGATCGGAATCCGAGGACTGGTCGGATGCCTTCTCCCCACCCTTCGGACTTCTTCCCTCCAAAGTGTGGAAAGTGGACATTCAGGATACCCTTCCTCTCTTTTCTTCTTCTGCTTCTCGCCGTCCACTCTCCGCCTCCATCCTCATCCTCCTCCTCTCCGTCACCACCAGAGGAGGATGCTCCCAGCTTTGCCGACCACCTCTTCCCCTCCCTTCTCTGGGGAACCATCTACTTTCTCTGGGGAACCCTCTACTTTCTCTGGGGAACCCTCTAGTTTCTCTGGGGATCCCTCTCCCTTCTCTGGAGATCCCTCTCCCTTCTCTGGGGAATTCTCTGGGGATTCCCCTTTCTCAGGGGACACCCCTTCTGAAGTGGGTGTGGCCTGTTCATCCCTCCCAGGCTCACTCTCTTTGCTTGGTTCAGTTTGGGGTTCTTGATCTGTTGTCACAGGGGTTTGTGGAGTCGACTTCTGATCTGCAGGAGGTTCAGGGGATGATGATGGGGTCTCTGCAGGTTCTCGTTTTGGTTCTGCTACTGGTTCTGCCACTGGTTCTGAAGGTATGTCAGCTGGTAGTTGTGTGCTGGTATCTGTGGGTTGTGTTGGTGCATCTACAGGCTGTTGTGGTGTAGCTGGTGTCTCACCTGGTTCCTTTGAAGATTCTGAAATACCTGTGTATGAAGGAGTGAAAAATAACATTAAATACTTGTTGAGGTACATGTATGACAATCAACTAGAGTACCAGCACTTCTCTGCACAAACAGTACAGTAGTAGAGAAGTAGTAGAAGTAGTAGTAGTAGTAGTAGTAGTAGTAGTAGCAGCAGCAGACAGCAGCAGCAGTAATGGTAGTAGTACATGTAGTAATAATTGAAAACTAAGGAGGAGTTGGTAGAAATAGTGGCTGACTGCAGTGGTAGCAGTATATGGTGGTGTACAGGTGTATGTGCCAGGCAGAAGTGGTCCGTTATAATTACTCGTACTCAAGATAAAATATGTAGTTCATAACAACTGGCAACAGGAATATTTTAAAAGGAAACAATCAATCTAGATGGAAATTGGTAAAAACAGATCAGATGAATAATGACAACTTTGACAAAGTTGACATAAATGAGTGGATTCAATCCAACTTTAAAGTCTCTTCTTGTTAAACAAGTGTTAAACTATTTGAAGTGCTCAGGGCCAGTTGTTCTACGGTACCATGGGCATGGACCTACTGTTCTACAGAACAGCATTTCTGACATCTCCAAAGGTCATTGATTTGACCCTGAATCCTGCAGGTCACTTGCTACCAAAAGCAGTCAAAGAACACCTGGTCCTTCACCTGTTTGCCTACAGGGAACTGGTAATACAAAATCCTCTTTTTCCTAGCAAACTTACCATTAGGGCCGAAACTACAGTGTGTCTCAAAAATAATTGTGCAAGTCAAAAGCGCCCTCTTTGGTAATGAGTAAAACATTTTTGTGACGTCATGCTTACATCACCATCGAGGCCATAGTCTTAGCTTTCAAATGCCGTTTGTTCTGTTCAGTTTGCTTCTTTTAATCCCGAGATATGTTCAGTTAACAACGAAAAGGTAAAATCACAAATGTGCCACTTTTACTACAGTAATGATAGCACCAGGCCCTCTTCCCGTAAAAGTGACACAACTGAGAGTCCACCGTTTTGTTGTTTACAAGATATCTCGAGATCAAAACACGCAAATTTAACAGAACAAACAGCATTTGAAAGCTAAGACCTTGCCCTTGACGTTGACGTAAATATGTGTCACTGCAGTATTTTCTAACTGTCAAAGAGGGCGCTTTTTACTTGAGCAATTTTTTAAGACGTGCTGCATCATATCTCAAAAAATTGTGCAAGTAAAAACTGCCCTCTCTGGCAAACTAGAAGATACTCTTATGACATGATGCTTACATCAACGTCAAGGGCAAAGTCTTAGCTTTCACATGCCATTTGTTCTGTTCAATTTGCTTGTTTTAATCTCGAGATATGTTGTTATCAACAAAAGGGTAGAATCACAATTGTGTCACTTTTACACGGGATTGTAGTAAAAGTGGCACAATTGTGATTTTACTCTCTCTTATTTAAATTAACATATCTCAAGATTAAGACAAGCAAATTCAACCAAACTTGCGGTATTTGAAAGCTAAGACTATGCTCTTGACGTTGATGTAAGCATCATCTCACAAGAGTATTTTCTCATTGCCAAAGAGGGCGGTTTTCACTTGCACAATTTTTTTTGAGACACACTGTATAGTTTTCAGAACTATTCAAGCAAAAACCCCAAATGCAGTATCACAGTATGCTGACATGATGACACAATTTCTTACAAAAATTGATTTGAAAAGAGACAGGACCTAGATCATGTCAACAAATCTAGTAAAATTTTCAACTTTTAACTTTCACATGTTTCCTGGGGTTTTTTTTATACGAAGTTACGCAAACAGACTAATCCATAATTACCCTTTTCCTCATGCAGTTGTAGCTGTTTATTGACCTGAACACTTCAGATCAACTTCAAAAGATGCTCAAAAAGTATGTCCCTGCAAAGCAGGTCCCTTGGAAAAGATGCTCAAAAGTATGTCCCTGCAAAGCAGGTCCCTTTAAAAGATGCTCTAAAAGTAATGTCCTTTAAAAGTATGTCCCTTTAAAATTTTACTTAAAGCACAAGTTTGGTTTTGGCGATTTTTTCTTTTATTTGAAAGCTTTATGCCTAAAGGTCATATCACACCAATAACAGATTCTGAATGTCTTTAGGTTTTTTTTTTTTTAATTAATTAATGAAAACTCATCAGAAAGATCAGACTCTGATCTTTCTGATTAGGTATAATTCAGATAACCTTGACACCTTTAACCCTTTGGATGCTATAATGTAAAATATAGTTGAAAATCTTGGCCGGTACCCCCCCCCCTCCAGATTTTTCATTAATTAATTTTTTAAAACCTTATTAGACATTCAGAATCTGTTATTGATGTGATATGACCTTTAGGCATAAAGCTTTCAAATGAAAGAAAAATCGCCAAAATTAAACTTGTGCTTTAACTACTTTTTAATGAAATCTCCCAACCGATTACACCTACATCTCCACATTTTTATAACAGGCCTTAGGCCTACAAAATCACTCTTATTGTAAAACATTCAACTCGAACTGTGAACATTGTGATACAGTGCATCAATGGAAAACAAGGACTATGAAACCATACACACAATTTATCGCTTAAAAAATCTTACACCCAAAATATACTGCGTGACAGATGTTTTCACTGTTACAATCATTACATCTAACAAACTGGAAATGACAACCTACCAAGGGAATTCTTGACACTTCTCTTTAACAGGAACGAGCTTCAACACTTGAGGCTCATGTGTTTTCTTTTCGTTCCTTTCTTCAACATCAAAGAGATTTTTACTATCCTGTAGTAAAAAATAACCCTGTCAGGGTAATTTGTTCATAAAACCTTCGACCAGAGGAGAACATTGTGGGCGAAGAAAATACTGGCGTGGGAAAGGTCGCAATGTCACAGTCAAAAGGAGCATATATTTCAAGCATCATGATAAGGAGGGGAATTTGCTTCTTACTTTTTGATGGATACTGGCTCAAAGATTGAGAAGTTTGGAGATTTGTGGTCGCTTTTAAGTGATGGTTGTTATCACAATCCACTAGTAGTAGGAGACATAGACACATAAAATTGTGGAATACACAGTATTGAATTGTTATTACAGTAGGTCTACATGCATTTACAGTGTAGTCCATTTCATATGTCTTATTAGTCTGGCTTCCAGATGCAAGAACTTGTCCTATTTCCTAGAGAAATTAGGCCTACTATCATCAGGTAACTGTCTTGACTTGAACTAAGACTAGTTTTCTGAAGTAGATGCGACTGTGTCGCATAGGGCAGGTGCTTCGCACCCGCACTGCTACTCGGAGGAAGAAAAAGTTGCATGGTCTGGAATCGAGACTAATGTCTTATTACAACAAATAAGGATTGAGGTTAGGATTATGGTTAAATATTCAGATTAGGGTTAGGATTCATGGACTTGGATGTAGATTTGATTCGGGAAATGAAATTTCTGTTTTATCAAAATAATAATGACATACACATCACAATCAATGTTAATCAAATTTCCAATTGGATAATAAATGTCGATGCACCATGCCATACCCCGGGGTACCGTTGTACCCCGGGGTACCGCGTTGTGCAGCGCCCTCTTGTGCTAAAAAATGTATTTTCTTCAGTTATGATCGATGAAATCAGTGGTGATGATGCAGAGGCTGTGCAAGTGCACAACAAAAAGGCATAAACTTACGAAAAATAGGGTAAAAATGAAGTTAAATGGGATATTTGACCAACAAGGTTTCTTAACAGAACAGCTCACACTGAGCATGGTTTTCTTTCGCTTCTTCCAACAAAAAGATTTTACTATCTGATTAAAAATAACCATTCAGTAATTTTCATCAACAGCCTTCGACCATAGAGAACATTGTGGGGATAGATAAAATACGGTGGGAAGTCCGGCAATGTCACAGTGCAAAGAGCAATAGTCAGCATAATGTAAAGAGTGGAATGCTCTTACTTTTGATGGATACTGCTAGAAATTGAGAAATTGAGATTTGTCGTTTTAAGTATGGTGTATACAAATCCACTAGAGTACAAAAAAAAAATAAGATCACAAAATTGGATACACAGTATTAGGAATGTTATTACAGTAGTCACAATTCTTTACAGTGTACCATTCTCAGATTCTTATGACATCTGGCTCCCATATCAAAACTTTCCCTATTTGCTAGAGAAATTAGGCCTACACAAAAAATAACTGTCTGGACTGAACAAACTATTTTCTGAAGTAATCAACTGTACGCATAGGCACAGTGCTCGCCCCCTCACTGCTACGCGGAGAAGAAACATTGCATGCGGAATAGACATGCTTATACAACACAATAAGGATGCAAGGTTAGATATGGTAAATATTCAGATTAGGGTTAGATCATTGACTTTGTATAGATTGATTAAAAATATACATACACATCAACAATAATTTAATCAAAACTATCATCCAAACTCTTGGAAAATAAATGATGAAAAGCACCACTGCATTACCCCGGGGTACCGTACACCGGGGTACGCTTGTACGCCTTGCAAAAATATTTCTCATTAAGACAAGAAATCATGGGGAGACAAGCTGGCAAGTGCACAAAAAAAATAAAAGAAGTAAAAATTTTTCACCCTTATAAAATTACACTAATTTTGTACCCAGGTACAGGCTAAAAATAAATAATAATCAACAAAGGCGGGATTTTCTATTACCAAAACCACGGGTATATCGATTGGATCTCTATCACCACAGTCCACTAAACGCATATGGTGAAGAGTTCAAAAGAAATTGAAAGTTTATACTCTCCTCCCACCCACACCCACCCGTCAAAAAAAACACAAATAAAGCCAATCAATAATATTTATGAATTCAATAGTTCAGGAATAACGATAATTTACTGGCTATTAGCTACATAACTTCTAAGAAATTATGCATCATTGAAAAGACTGTACAATCCAAAAAAATCTTGAAAGTTATGCACAAAATTACTTAATAAATTTCAATAGCCATCACCTAAAAATCCATGAAAACTGATATTCCTCTGCATAACAAAATAGTGTTGGTTACTTATCGCTATTCTTATTTACAACCTCTGCACTCAGGTCTAAGTGATTTGATGACAAGGTTACAAAGACAGACATAACGCCAAGCAGAA